>BDIU01000481.1:0-25106 GCA_002118135.1 Trebouxia sp. TZW2008
GGCAAGACGTATGCACAGCTGCAGCAACCTCAGACTAGTATAGAGCAGCAGCTGCAGTCAGGCGAGGCAGCTGACCTACAGTTCTCCACAGCAATCCTGAAGCGGCTGAACATGCATAAGGCAAAGCGAAAGACCTGACATTCATGTACCAATGCAAACGACCTGACCTTCACTACAGATATTGCAGGCAAGACGTATGCACAGCTGCAGCAAACTCAGACTAGTATAGAGCAGCAGCTGCAGTCAGGCGAGGCAGCTGACCTAGAGTCCTCCACAGCAATCCTGAAGCGGCTGTACATGCACAAGGCAATGTGAAAGACCTGACATTCATGTACCAATGCAAACGACCTGACCTGCACTACTGATACTGCAGGCAAGACGTATGCACAGCTGCAGCAAACTCAGACTAGTATAGAGCAGCAGCTGCAGTCAGGCGAAGCGGCAGACCCAGAGTTCTCCACAGCCATTCTGAAGCGGCTACACATACACAAGGCCAAAGCCAAGCTCAGGGAGATACACAGTGACCTGCTACAGCAGCATCTGGACCGCACTCAGCTCATTGGAGATAACGTCAATGTGGCAAAGGAAATGGGCTGGGGAGACGAAGAGGTACGTGCTGGCTCTATCTACAGGATGTTGTGTATGCAGGAGGTTTGCATCATGGCTGTAACGTATGTCAAGACAGTCTTTCTGTATGCACTCAGCTTGTTGAAAGCGACATGCATGCGGCAAAAGAGATGGGTCTGGTAGATGAAGAGGCACAGGCTGGCATGACTTTGGTGCAGTAGCTTGCATGCTGTTTGCAAGACCTGTTTGACGGTGGCAAGACCCCTTTGTGCTGTCATCTTTGTGCCACATGTGGTCAAAGTAGTAATTTGCATGCTGGTTGCAACACATGCTTTGACAGTGGCATGACCCTTTCACAATGTCTGTGAAGACATTGAAAAGCATCCTGAATCAATGCAACTTCTGCTGCTGAGTCTTTGACACTGTTACCTTGGGACAAGGCGTCAGTCCGCATGCTGGCTGCAGCTACACAGAAGCTATGCAGAAGACAAGGCAATGCACAGCCTGACAATATTGGCAGAGGAGATGTCTTCACATTCTGGATACATTTGTTCTGCCAGAGTTGTCAGGCTGTGTATTGCTGCCTCTTTATACAGCATGTTTTGTCGCAAACATGCCTTTCTACCCCTGGGCAGACAGTAGCGTAGCAGCTAAATTTGGATGCTGTACACATGTTGGACTGTGATTTGAGTTGTGTTGCAAGATAACGTGGTGGCAATGCAGTGCGCACCCTACAGCTCTAACATTACATGGCAATGCAGTGCACACCCTATAATGCTAGAGTTCTAGGGTGTGCACTGCATATTTTGCTGAAAATGTGGACATGCA
The DNA here is from genome assembly GCA_002118135.1 of Trebouxia sp. TZW2008. Taxonomy (NCBI): domain Eukaryota; kingdom Viridiplantae; phylum Chlorophyta; class Trebouxiophyceae; order Trebouxiales; family Trebouxiaceae; genus Trebouxia; species Trebouxia sp. TZW2008. The sequence goes on from BDIU01000481.1 coordinate 1,396, forward strand.
TGCTCATCATGTGCACAATAGTGTCCCAAACACCATGCCTGGTCTGCTCAATGAGTTGGCTGTTGCCATGCCTGCCAGCACCTGGCAAGTATGATTGCGGTTGTTCGGCTCGCTGTATCTGGCAATGTGCAAGCTCCCCAAGGACAATGTACACTAAGGAATATACTGCACAGTATGCGCGCTCGGTTGTGTGGCGTCAAGTTGCAGCATTTCATGCTACATCTAGCACACATGGCTCCTGTTGTTGGCATGCAGGATGCAGCTGTAGCTACCACTTCTGTTTCCACAGCTGGGGTGGCTGATGGCGACACTGCAGCCACCGCTGGTGCTGGCAGCAGCAGCCCTGCGCCACCGCTCAGCTCCCTTCAGCATCAGATGGCACCTGATTTGGCTCAAGAAGAAGAGGAAGAGGATGATGATGAAGAGGAGAATGTTGGGCAGTGGTCACCTGTCCCTCTGGACCCGCAGCACATTGGAAACCAGGATGTTGTGCATGAGGACGATGATCAGCGGCGGATTGATATCTTGCGGCAACAGGTGAATGCTTGAGCGTCCTGTTGGCTAGCAGCACAGTCCTTGAACATGGACAGTTATGCTCAAATACATCCTGCATGTGTCTTGAAGCAAAAGGTTGTGCGCGTGGTGCGTTGCAAACAACAATCAGTGCTACAGCAGCAGCGAATATCATGGCTAGCAAACTCTGAGCGAGCTTGGGACCATCTTGCTATCAGTTGCCACTATCATATCAGAGGCATGTCTGTTGCTGTAGCCTGATCAAACCAACATTTAGAGGTAGAGGCATGTCTGTTGCTGTAGCCTGATCAATGTGCCTGTTGCCGACTTTCTATCAGCTTTATCCAAAAGGCATGTCGACAGGGTCTGATCACCAGAGTTAGCTTTGCCAGGCTCAAATGCAGACAGGGTGCCCTCAAGCGGCAACAGCTGAAACACTAGCCCTTGCACAAGAATCACATCAAGCACACTAAATGTGTGCTTGCTGTTGCTTGTGCAAAACATGGTGCTGCAGCCATGCCTTTTCTTGCCCTGTGTCTCTCACCTATATGACATGTAGCAGTTGAGATCATGTATCAGGTGCTGCAGCAGTTGGTGCAAGCTATTATGCGCGACCTTGTGGCAAGAATTGTGCCACATATGAGTAACACCTGTTGACATCAGTGCAACCTGTTGTCTGGCTGCTTTGATGCATCTCTTCACACAGGTATAGCTGGACATTCATGATGTCTCTGCGGCCAGGCCCTTGCAACAAGTGCATGCGCAGAAACTAACACAAGTGAATACTGCCCTCACTCGTGATAGTTTCTGCCTTGCTCATGTAGCAGGGGCCTGAATGCACTCTGTCAGGTCATCATTCAACAAAAGTGACAAGCCCTTCTGAAGCAGCAGGCAGCGCTGTGACAGCATTCTTGCAAATGTGGCTGTCCAAAGTAAGAGTCACAATAGAGCTCCAGAGGCCGCTGCATGCGCCCACAGCCCTTGCCTATGCTGTGTAATCATGCTGTAGCTCATGGCAGCAAACGTTTGACAAGTCCTTTGGTTCTGATATGCAGGTGCAGGCCAAGGAGGCCAACAGGTTCAGAGCAGAAGCTTCTGCAGCAGCTGCAGGGGCCAGGGCAGGGCCAAATGAGGCTGACAGAGCGTATCGGCAGATGGTGGCAGATCCCAGCAGCACCGTCCACCCAATGCTCAGGTATGCTGCAATCATCCTGAGTGTCAAGCTTTCAACCAAAACTTATTTTGGGCAGCATTCTGCTCACTTTGGGCTCCTGGATCTATGCAATGTTGTGTCTCAGATCTCACCTACAGCTGCTCCTGAATCTGCTTGCAATGATTCAAGTCTTTGCAAGTCTTGTCTCAGCAACACCTTGAAATGTGCTTGCTTGCAACAACCTCATCTTTACTACTGCATGCTTGTTGCGCAAAGTGCAAGCCTGACCAATAGCTGCCTTCTGGCAGCAAGCAAAGCAAGCACTGACAACAAGCACCCCTGATGCAGGTATCTGGCAGATGCAGCGCCACAAAGAGGGGAAGCAGCCATGCGGTCAGGAGCACAAGGGCCTGATGACGAGTCCACTCGCCAATTTAAGGCACAGAGCCAGCGGCTAATGGGTGACATGAATGACGCTGGTGATGCACCTTTTGGTGGTGAGATGCAAGTGGACTCTCAGGTGAAAAGGCTGGCAGGGGTCGTGCCTGCTGTCAACTGAGAGGCGACTTGTGTGTGATCAGCTTAGATGTGATTGTTGTCATTATCTATATGCTTGCTAGCAAGGTCCTGTGACCCTGCTAGGTGCAGACAGAAACCGCCTTTGAACCAGGCAGCATGGTTGTGCCATGCATTGCTTGCACTATTGCATCGAGAAGATGTGAGAGACAACAAGATTGGCTGTGAGTCTGTTTGCTCCAGAACTTTCTTATGCGCAGTGGTATAATGCTAGCTTGCTGTGCTTGTCTGCTGGCAGAGTTCCTGGCTATACTGTGCAATTGCAAGCGTGGAGGGCACATGTCTAGCGATGCATATACACTGAAGGCGTAGCTGAGCACATACAGTGCATTGTCTTGATCTGTGCTGTACTGAGAGCACCTCTGACATGCATCAGCTGCTGATCTGTGACTGGCTTGCAGGTGTACTGGTGGCATGACAAGTACAGGCCGCGCAAGCCCAAGTACTTCAATAGAGTGCACACTGGGTATGAGTGGAACAAGTACAACCAGACACATTATGACCATGACAATCCACCACCAAAGGTATGCACACAGACTTATGCCTTTGGGATGTGTATGTTTGGAGCGCCCGATCCACTGCATTGGAGTCAGCACAACCACATGCTCTTGATGTGTGCGCTGGCCTTTGCACTGCTAAAGAGGCATGCTCACCCATGACGGTGCACAATGGCGTTCTGCTTGAGTTCTTTAGGGTTGAGTGCTGATGGTTGCATCTTGTTCACCCTGCTGCTTGTTTGTGCAGGTTGTGCAAGGCTACAAGTTCAATATCTTCTATCCAGACCTGATCGACAAGCTGGCGGCTCCTGAGTACACCCTTGAAAAAGACCCTGGTGCAGACGAGCATGGTGGCACATGCATGCTCAGGTGAGGCGTGCATGATCTTCAATTTGCCATGTTACAGTTTACACGCTCATCAAGGGCAGCACACAAATCAGTAGGTCCAGCGTCACATTTGGCATGTTCACCTTCTCTTGCAGAGGTGACAGCAGTCCTCCTAGCTGTGCATCTGGCATTGCCCACAACTTGACATAGGTTCAAGCAAAACGTGGGTGCAGGTTCAACAGTTCCTTGACAGGAGCTACGATGTGTGTTGACCCTGCATCATGTGGGTATGCAGGATTCATGCAGGCCCGCCTTATGAGGATTGTGCCTTCCGCATCATCAACAAGGAGTGGGAGTACAGTCACAAGAAGGGCTTCAAATGCACCTTTGAACGCGGCATTCTGCATCTTTACTTCAACTTCAAGAGGCAGCGCTACAGAAGATAGGCGGTTGCAGGGTGCAGGCAGTCCAATTGCATGTGCAAGCACAGCTGTGTGCAGCGCTCACCAGCAATGCAAACTGCATTGCTGATGTGTAACTGGCAACATGACTTCGTCTTCTCTTTTGTATGCAAAAGTTGCAGGAGCTGTTGTGATAGCTGACCTTGTGCTCTTCGATCTTGCCCCATTCTTTGAAGAAATGTTGTTGGTGTGCTTCATTATTTCATTGCTTATTGAGGATTTTGTGCTGTTCAGTAAGGCATCTCATGTTGACGGTATGCGTAAAAGCAGTTGTAAATCATGTCTCCACGACCAGTATTGTAAGAATTGTCCTCATGTTTCAAGTCTTGCCACTCGCAGGCACATCAGCAAAACATTATGCATCACACCTTTGCAGCTGACTAGAGTAACAAATCGCAGATACAAATGACAAGGATGGCACGATTTGCTTATTCATGTTGGGCTTCTGCAGCCCAGAGGCTTGCATTTGACAGGAACACTCGCCTCTGTTGCACATAATTCCAAACAAGCCAGAGACAAGATTGATGTCATGACCTGCGCTTTGCTGCTCTGATCTGCTGTGCTTGCTGCAGCACAGCTTGTGCATCTGTTCTCTGTTTTGGCAGAACCTTCATAGACAGATCAAATGGCTTGTCATGCAACATATTCTGCACGTCTTGTCCTGTAAAGTCAGGCTCGACTCTCCTGGTGCTCTTCTCTTTGCCTACAGGTTGAGCTTGCTGTTCTTGCTTGCTGACATTGGCAACGACTGAATCATGTGCATAGCAGCTGGCATTCAACTTTGCTTCCTGCTGTGCTGATGCAACTGCTATTTGTGCCTGCTGCACCTTGAGGGCTTGCAGCTGACCAAGCAGCCGCTTGTTTTCCTTTACAAGCAGCTGCGCGTGGTCTGCATGACAGTCTCTCTGTTGCCTGACAATCACGCTGTCTGAACAAGCCTTGTCCCTTTCGCATGCCAGCTCTTCCACCTTGCCTTTTACAGCCTGCAGCTCCTGCATCACAGCCACATAAATCACCAAGCAGCTCATTATTTGCGACAATGGACAAGTGCCTTACTTTGATGATGTCCCACAAGTAGACCGCAAACAGTGATTGCAATCTGCGCCTCAGCAAGTGCCTCAGCTTGGTTTGCAGATGACTTGCAAATGAATTGAGGTAGATCCCACTCAGTCTCCCATCAGAGTTGCCTATAGAGGTGGAGTGCTCACACATGCACAATTACAGCAGAGTACTGAACGCGCACTTGATTCACAGTACATATCTGAGGCAAGGGGAATGGTTGCTGACGCATGACCAAGGGCACCTGCTTCACAGGCTTTCAAGCACGCTGAACATGTTCGCGCATACTTCAGGAACATCACCAAGTTGTTACCTCTACAAAGCGCTTGGCATCTGGTTTTGAAAGGTTGAGGGCATGCATAGCAGTCTCCAGCTTGAGCGTGCTAGCTCTTTTGGTGTGCATACTGCAGTGTATGATGTCCCTCAGCTCAGCAATTTGCTTCTGCAGTGCATGCATCTGCTGCTGATGAGTTGCGTCTGCGCATGCAGCAGCGTCCTGAAGGCCCTGTATCTTGTGTTTCAGGAGATCAAGCTCTTCCTGCTTTGCCACCTCAAGCTCCTGCACATTAGATTTCTAGTGAGGGCTGAAGCAAAACAAGGTTTGCTTGCAACACATGCATGGACAATTGCAACATGCCAACTCGGCTACCACATAAGGGCCTAAAGAACGGGGGTCCACAACAGGTCCACAAAAGGTCAAGCAAAGAGTGGAACGACCTGCTTCAAAAACGAAGTCGTCTCTAGATTGCTCTCACAATCTGCAAGCTGCCTACTTATGCTTTGGAGCGTATTCTCCTTTTGTTCGTTCACCTCCACCAGGCGGTCATGCCTGATCTGGACCTGATCATACTTGTCTGACAGTTGCTCGTGTGACGTCTGGAGCGAAGACAGCTGCGAAACGCACAACTACCACTGAACAGGCTCGAAAAGCTTTTGTTTTCAAGCGGATTTTGCTGACAGAGACGTCACACCTGGCAGCAAAGTTCGTTGATGACAGCTTTGTGCTGCTCCTGCTGCTGATTCAAAGCAGCCCATGCCCCTCCGACTTTGATCCCAACATTTGCCATAAATCTCGAGTGAAAAAGTCTTCGGTTTCAAAGCAGTTTCTGGTTGACTTGCGCAGCAAGATGTTGACTTGCGCAGCAAGATATACTGCATGGCACCGCTTGATCACAATTTGAGCCCGAAACGAAGGATGCATGATGACTGATATGAAGCTGACACATGAACTTCATCGAGGGATTTCTGAAAGCCTTCACGACCATCTGGTGCATCTCGCCAGGCCCAAAATTGTAGCATTTTGCGCTTCCGCAACAGCGCATGCGACCTGTCACAAATCATCCGTGAATTCATCGCCTGCGCCGGGGACTTTGACGTGTTTCATTGTCGGGTCCCTCGGAAAAACACCAACTAAGGGGAGCAGCAAGCAGAACTGCGCAACACATCCAGTCGTACTATTTGAAATCGTCAAGGGTGCAGTCGAGGACGCAGTCATACAGACATCTTTCCTACGTTCCATGGCCGGTAAAGATGCTGCTAGACTCTCTGCAAGATCTTCGTCGCGGGCCAGCGCTGCTTGCAAAATTGCCGTTTACAAAAGTCTCCGACCTGCAGATGTGACGTAACGCTGGACCAGATGCTTGTAGCACTCACGCTGGCTCTTTTCGGTGTATTGACATATACAGCAGCGCAGAAAGGCAGCGTTCAAACTCGTTTCGACTCAACACACAAGTCACCGCGGTGCTGTTCCGGCCTGGATTGCTTGAGCAGCATAAATGGAGCAGCGAATCACAACTATGCCTTTGTTGCCAGCATGCGATCTGCTGAGTATCTGGTGCTACTGCGGGAGCTGCAATGCTCTTTACACCTGACAAATCCCTCAGTTCCATTGGTGGTGATGGCTGTCTCTGGAGACCTGAATGCTGCCGTCGTGTCAGAGGTGCGGGAAATTGCTGAGTATGTAGAAGTTGATGACATCAGCGTACCTGGTACAGAACCCATAAGGTCGAGATATTCCAGAAACTGGGTCAAGCTTCAAGCGTGGGACTTGACACAGTATTCTGCCATCATTATGCTGGATCTAGACATGATTGTCTTGACTGATGTCCAGCATGTCTTTGACTTGCCGACAGATTTTGCCTGGACCTATCTGAATGCCCCAGACAGCTGGGACTGGAACAAAGGAGGGTTCATTATGCTGCGACCTTGCCATGACGTTTTTCAGCACATGATGGATCTTCTGCAGAATGCCAGTGATAGACCTTTCACCAATGATGACTATGCTGAGCAGTCATTCCTTGCTTGGTATTTTGCGTTTGTTGGGTTTCGGCTTCCCATGACTTACAATGCCAATGCATACTTCTTAGAGAATGGTTTGACAGCTGGAGGTGAAAAGCCTATTGCTGTACATTTTGCCTTTGGAGATCACAAGCCATTCAATGTGACTGAAAATGACATGGAATGGGAATACATGTGCCATAGATACAACAGGCATCATGGTACCCATTCAAGGCATTTCCACGTTGCACAATAGTCTGGTGTACAGCAGTCATGTTAGCTTTGCTCCTGTAGCACTGTCTTTAGATCAGATCATTTTCAGCGTTCCAGCAACTTTCAGAGTGTATTGATGTGAAGGAACATCAACATAGTCATGTGTCAACATGAGACTACTGCTACAAATGCTTTTTAATGATGCTGCTGTGATTGTTGCTGACACACTTACAATCAACTTGCTGTACAAAAGCATTATTAGCCAGAGACAGTTTGACCCAGGGCCTGTGCTGAAACACAATGATATGCTGATGATATCATCCATGCGTGCACCCGTCAGTCATATTGAACTTGGTCTCAGCGATCAGCATCAATCTGTAAGGCCTACCTCTGGACGAGCTGGCTGCATGCGCGTACTGCAGACTTTTGAATCTTCCTGCTATAGTTACACATTATGGCTAGTCATTTGAAGTTTGCAATATATGATGCTATGCATGGCCTGAAGCTGAAAAGACGCAGGCCTGGACGCAGCCCTTGTGACATTGAGGTAGTGCGTGAGAAACGCGTTCTGACTGTGAACATGTGCAGCAGCACAATTTTGTCAGAGTCCATGCATGCAACGTCAAATAGGCTCAAGTGCTGTGTCAGCAAACGAGGCACATTCAGTTTGGCAATGAACCTAGCGATCGACGTGCGACGGGGCCAATCTGCACACGAACCGGCAAACAGCAAGCACATCTGGGGCTGCTGAATCGTTGCATGTCCGCCAGCTCTGCTTTCTGGTTGTCTGAACCTCTCACAGCATGTGGAGGCATAACACCTTGACACAGCTTCCCGAGCGAGTTGCCGCGGAGCACACCGACGCTCAGGAAGATACACCGCCCTTCGAGCTCAATACAGGCGCATCGAGCAGCTTCGTGGACATTGCAAAGGACAGGCTCACAGCAAAGTATGCAGGGGCTGGGCAGCATGGAACTGATGTCGGGGCTATACAAACCAGCCTGCCTGTACCACGGCAAGCTTTGATATACTATTTTGAAGTGACCGTGCAAGATAAGGGCGAGAAAGGCAGGATCACGCTGGGCTTCACTATCAAAGACTCCAAGCTGAGCAGTCAGCCAGGGTGAGCAAACACTGATCAGCCATAAGCAAAAGGCACAGCATAAGGCACACAGGCTGTCAATCATTTGTATTGTGGAGGCTTGCATTCCTAATGTTTATCCGCAATGGCTTGTTGCCCATCTTGCTGTTCAGACCTGTCAGCGGGCGTGCTTGTGAATAGCATGCAGTTGCCACTCCAGATCAGTCCTGCAAGGCTATCACACACAGGGGTGGCTGAGACATTCCTTTTGTCTCTGCAATGAAACTTTGCAATATGTCATGTCCTTGACTGCAGCTGGGAACCCAATACTTATGGCTACCACGGGGACGATGGCCGAAAGTACTCACATCCTGGCAGCAATTTACGTGCAAACACCGGCTCAGAATATGGACCAACCTTTAGCGCAGGGGACATTGTGGGAGCAGGACTCAATCTTGAAACACAGGAGATCTTCTTCACGTAAGCAGTCAGCTTGTGCCTCACAGCCATGATATTCCGCTGACAGATCAGGATCTGTATGCGAAGCTATTCCACATTGCATGGCTATGCTGAGATAAAGCAGAGCAGTGCAAAACAGCAAACATGATGCCACAGGACTTCTTTATGCTGTGCTGATGTTCTTGGAAGTAATCTGACACATGATCGTCATACAGGAAGAACGGCAAGCTTTTAGGGACAGCATTCAGGAATGTACCACTACTCAGATTCTACCCCACAATCGGTATGCACAGGTATGCACACACTTGTTTTGGCTTTTGAAATTCGCTGATTTGCTGGCCTAGATTATGACATGAGCAACCTCTTGCCAAGTTCCGCATGCAGAGTTGCATACATTGCAGTTACCTCTTGGACCTTGTCGATGTGCTGGCCTACATCTTGTTAGATGAGGACCATCCTGCCGGTTTTCACGCGCAAACTTGATGGCCTTTCCCGCCAGTCTCGTCTCCCACATGATGTATGCAAAGACACACAAAGACGCAGTGATGTCAGCAGCTGCAATTGGGAAAGAGAGGAAAAGGCAGCAATCCAGTCTATCAGCAACATGACCCTTCAGTCTTGACTTTGTTCTATGCAGTCGAAACGAAGCAGTGACCGTCAACCTTGGTGCCAGCGCTTTTGCCTTTGACATTCAGGTATGCTCCAGTGTCACAAGCTCACTGCAGAGCCACAGATGCTTTTGACCTTGTACAGTGACCTTTCTTTGTAACAAATGCTTTGGTTCCCCTGAAAATTGTCATCACACAGAATTGTCTTTTCCTGAGAGGTGCCATTGCAGTCAGAGTGCAGTGACTGGTTCTCAATTGCATTGTCCTTACATCGGGCATAACTTTTCATCTAGTGTCCTGTAAGGAGAAGTTACTGTAACAAGCTGCTGCAACCCTATGCATATGCATTGACTTTGGCAGTGACTAATGCCTGCAGACACTTCTTTGCCCAAGACTTGAGTGTGCTGCTCTGCAGCTGTGCTTGTCAACCCTGACAGCAGCAATAGTTACATTGCTGTGTTGCTGGAAGCATCCGACACAGTTCAGATGACAGACAGACTCAAGCAAAAAGACTCTTGCTCATCCCGCTGACAGGCTTAGCTTGACTGTACGTGTCTGTATGAACAAGACACATGTCAACACAGCGCAAAAAGACTGTCCTTTGCACCCTATTGGCAAGTGTCTTGCTCGCAAGCATGCGTATATAGTCAAGCTAAGCCTGTCAGCGGGAGCAGTATGTTCATGTGGCCGGCATCAATGCGTACATAGTCTTGTTGACCGGCATTAGTGCATACATAGTCTTGTTCAGAGATGCTTGATTTATTGTACAGAAACCTTCACTCATACAAAATGCATGCCAGACAGGTTCAGCAGACTCAGCTACATATGTACTAGAGCAGTGAACTGTCTTCAACCAGGGTGAGTTTGCGCTAAACTGAATTGTTTATTTTGTGCAGAGTCAGCTGGACAAAGGCAGGCAGCAACAGCAAAATGAAGTTGAGAGGTGAGCCATTTCAGGCTCACGCATCAGTCACACCCATTGACAGCAGACGCGATGTTCAAATTGACTCGCATGGGGCTGACTCTGCATACGACAACTTTCTGCTGGTTGCTGCTAAAGCAGCTGTTCCAGGCTGCTTAGACAGTCAGAGGCTCACGCCATGATGCTCTAGAGAAAAAAACTAATTTTTTGCTTTTCTCTTGCATGACTTGCATTGGGCATGCTTCTGCTTTATGGCTCCCAATTTTGTAACTAACATGAATGCAGTGACATGAAAGTTTGTCTCAATGCATGGCTGCGCCATTGTGTTTGATGCTATTTCGTGAGATGCAGCAGCTTCAGTGACCTGCAGTCAGCTTTAACAATAACATAATCAGAAACAGACTCCAGCATGTACTGCTAGGTGTGTGTGTGGCACAAGCTTTGTCTGGTCAGTTTTGAATGACATAAAAATCAGCCTAGCCACCCAAACAGTACTGGCACTGCCTGCTCATGTCAAGTTGGTTGATGCGCAGTGTTTCCATCTCCCCTGGACATACACACCATATTGTACAAGACTACTTGCGGCATTACGGCTACGCAGACACCCTCCATGCTTTTGATCAAGCAGCAGGACTAAATGACTCTGTGGCAAGCACATCTGGCAGGTACATTGTATTATCTGCCTGAAGATGATGTCCCAGGCTTGTTTTTGGTCAAAATGCCAGCTTGAACGCTCAGACGTCGGCAACTCTAGCGTGAAGTGTCTGTATGAAAGTACAAGGCCCAGTACATGAGGCTTTGTATACAATCACAAAGCTACTTTGACAGTACATCTGGGTTCCTATAACCTCATGAGTGCAACTCAATTGGGACACTGGGCCTGCCTGAAAGCGACTGCCCAATCAACACTGCATTCAACAGCCAAATGTTGCCAAAACAACATCTCTTCTATGCACAGGCATGCATGGTCAGCCAGTTGCATACAAGGCATCATGGCAGTGATCAGTATTGATCACTGCTCTGGTCATGTTATGCACCCCAGGGGTTGCACAAGATTTGCTTATTCTCATGCATACTTTGACAGCTGGCGCCGGGGCTTTCATGTATGCTAATAGGGTTGAGGGCTTGACATTGATTATGCAGCTGTGCCTTGAGATGCTTTTAAATTGACAACAGTGAGCGCATTGCAGGCCTGAGAAAGAAGCACAGCAGTTAGCAACCAGGCAGAAAGTGAGGCGCGCTATCATGGCAGGCCAGGTCAGTGCAGCTCAAGACATCCTTCATCAGTCTCATCCAGATATGCTGGAATCAGTCACGCATCCCAACCTGGACGTGCTCATCTTCTTCCACTGTCTCCACTACATAGAGCTAATCAGGTTGGAAATGCTTCATAGAAGAGACTTGTATGTAGTGCTTGTCCAGCAGAATATGCAGGACATTTGGTCTGCAAGCCTCATGCCATGACACATGCCGTGCTAGTGTATTTGCGTTCTGGTCAGATCCAGAGACTGACTCTGACATGATGTGTGGATGTGACAGCCATCAGACCGTGCGCATGTTGTTCAAATGTGCATGGAACGCATCAAGCATCCCAGATAAGCAATTACACGCACATGGACCACATCATATCTTGCAAGCTGCCATGGATGTACTTTGACTTGCAGAGAAAGGAGAATAAATGATGCAGTGCGCTTTGCTCAGGAGACTCTATCGCCGCTGCGAGGCATCATGGCGCATCGTTCCTCAGAATATGATGCCATGCTTCATGACACTGTTGCGTTGATAGCGTATGAAGAGCCTGAGGTAGGTTGGAAGCATGCATGCCCCGCTCCTCTGCACTTCCAGCATATAGCTGTGATGTAATAGCAGTGTAATACGTAGTGAAGCGATTCTGCCTTCTGCTTGACTACCATATCATGTTTGCAGTGTGTCACAGCTATCTGTTGACACCACACAAGCCAGGAATGCATTGACAAGCTTTGCATGTGCTTCAGTCAAACAGTTCAGCTTGCAGTCATGCAGACGGCAGGCTTTGCCGCTTTGCTGTGCCGTACATCAAGATGAGCAAGGTGTACCCAGCAGATAGCTCTGCAATCACTGAGCTGCATTGCAGCATGGATTGCGGAGTCATTGTCAAATTAAGTTGACTCCCAGGCTGCCTGCATTCACAGAGGCTCCCAGTACGACACCCAACAGCATTCTTGTCTTTTCTGTTTCCTCTTTTCTTTGAAATGATGATTTGGTATATGCAGGAGTCACCCATGTGTCAGCTGCTGGACAATGCACAGAGGCAGGTGGTTGCTGATGTTGTCAACGCCGCATTGCTTGCTGCTGCCACAGGCAAACCCAAATGGGAAGTGAAGCCTCAGGTATGCTTCGTGTAGCAACTCAGAGATGTTCAATTACTTAGTTTGTACAAGAATATAAGTGTGTTGAGGTATGCAAACGACTTTTTGGACACACCAGCCCCTGATTTGCACAGTCTCTCAGGCACAAGGTTCTGCAGTACTTACTGCTGTGACGTTGACAGCAACTTCACCAATACCGTGGCTTGAGCGTCAGGAGCTGTCATGTCATGATTATATTGTCGCATGAAGCCTTTGAGGTGTTGCTGGTCAGCAGTCTGTAACAGTGATTGAGCTTCATGTTTGGCAGTGGCATCTGCTGTGACAGTGCAGGGCCTCTCATGCACAGCTTGTTGGCTCATTGACAACCACATCTGTTAGCTTCAATGTAATGGAAGGCATGCAATGACTTACCTGTTCAGAAATTTTCCCTTAACCCTGCGCAGCAACAAGCATTGAGAGCAGTACCTTGCTGTAAACCTTACAGCTTGCTTCTGTGTAGGCACATCTGGAGCAGATATTGCGGCAGCTGGTGGCAGTTCATATTGAAAAGCTGCATTGCAATGGTGGACAGGGGGAAGTGTTCAAGCTTCAGAAGCACATGGCAGCTCCAAAGGCAACACATGATGGTGTTGAGAGCATGGCTGCCTAATCCTGCTGCTGTCTTTCCCCCTTTTGTACACTAATGACACAGCGCATGTGTACTGACAGCTTTGTGAGCTTTGTTTTTAATGTACCGCTGAATGGTCTTTGCTTGCAATCTGCACTATTATGATACATATATTGTTTGCATTTGCAAGCTCCCACGTTTTGAAGTCTGTGACACATCTTGATGCTCATGCACCTGGAAGTTGAAGCCACTGAGTCTGCTCGATCCGATCCCCATGCCATTCTAGATCTGTCAATGTAGAAACTCGCTGTGTGCTTGTTACATGCATTCCCTGCAGATTGCATGTATGAGTCGAATCCCTGGAGACTTGACATCAAATCTCTCCTTCGCCCATTAATATGGGCATAAAGAAACTGGCATCCCTGAAGCACCCACCAAGGAGGTCTTTACACGCTGCCTGGCAAGCTCATCATGTCTGTCATGGAGTTTGACTGGTCTGCACGTATGATTTGGTAATTCTAAAAGAGCTACTCCTGAACATACTGTATGCAATTGCACTGTTCTACCCAGCACAGCTATCAGGCACGTCAACAAATTGCCAGTGATTTATCACTTGAGCACTAGCTTCAGACGTAAAGTGCTGAGCAGTTGCCAAATCTTGACATTTTGACACCTTCTGAACCAGAGAATAAAGCACTCAGTCCTCGCATCGCATACAATCATTATTAACATGCATCATCATCAGAGTCAGCATCACCAAACGCTGCTAACTTAGGCTTGGCAGCGCGAACAGGCTTTCTGCTGATGGCTGTTGGCCGTCTCACCCCTGGACCCTGCAACAGCTCAAATTTGCTTTGTCAATTTTAGTGTTTGTAGCTGAAAATTTCCTTCAAACATGACACAGTGTAGTCATTGAGCATGCTCTGGACAGCATTTTAAGACAGTGCACAGCTCATGCTGCGTTGCTGAAGCAGGAGCAAAATAACTTGAACCACTTGCCGCGCATCCTATGCTGAGCATGGCTGACTGACTGCAGATTACATCTTTGCACACTGACCTTGTTGGCTGTTTGTTGCTGACTGCCAATGCCGAACTGTATTGCACCAGGTAGCTGTGGGTCTGCCTTCACTTGACCAAAATTGCTGGACTGGTGCCTGTCAGAAAGCTCCTCAACCTTGACAGCATGAACTCCGAATTGTACACCCGGCTCATGCTTGATTGGCACACTCGGTTGCTGGTGTCTGCTGTGCTCAGTACTGCTGAGTCCTGTGTTTTGACTGCTTGCAGTATGGACTTGATGCCTGTCATATGGGCTGTCCAAAGCTGAGCTTGTCTGTTGCCACTGTGCTGTGTGCCTGCTATGCTGATTTGTATGGTGACTCATTCCAGAAGCTGAGGGTAGGGGTGGCAATGGCTCAGGAGGGGGTGGGGGAGGGGGTTGGCTGGGGTCCTCTTCTTCAGGGGTTAAGGGTGGCAGTGGTGGCGGGTCTTCTGTGCTGGACACAGGAGCTGCATGAGTTGCTGTGGCAGCAGATAAGGAAGTGGGTGCTGCAGCTGCCTGTGCCGCTTGTATTCTGAAACAACAACTGTGGTGAGACATCTCTTGGCAGAATGAACGATTTACTTGCTGAGCTATTGACAAGCATAGTGGGCAGCTTCCAAAAGCAATTAGGGCGTCGGCTCAAATGGCGAAGTGACATGCACTACAGTTTGCAGTCTGCCAACAGGTACATTGATTGAATGGTTGTGAACGACCTATGTCATGCTGTTTGCAAAAGCTCAAAGCTTTCTGCAGCCCACTGCTGCACATGAACTGCAGATTGAGAGCCAGCAGATGAGCAGCAGAACAGCATGCCTTGCACGACTGACTTGCTGTAAAAGCGCAGGCATGCAGATTTTGCTGGGCTGAAACACATGCAGTACTTACTGTGCTTGCAGACGTGCCATCTCTTTGTCTGCGCGCTTCTTTTCTTTCCTGTCTCTGCTGCCGCGTGTGCGCTCTGCCTCATCTGTCCTCATCTCAATCAGCCTCTGCAGCAGGCGGTGAAAAAGCCAATTTCGTAAAAACACTCAGTGAACATCAACAGGAACAGCAATATAGCATCGCAGCATGACTTTGCATACAGCTGCTGACAGAGCAGGTCACAGCAATGCGGCGCTCAGCTTGAGCGTTGACCTCAACAGTAATTGCTTCTGCTGAAGCACTCAAGCACTTGATGTTCAGCTTGTGAGTACAACAGCAGCACTCTGCTGCATGAACCCACATGCATCTTTACATTGACAAGTCTAACCTTGATAACAGGTGGAGCCACCAAGTTGAACGACAACACAGTATCAGCTCCCTGCTGCCCACAGTTATCAAACAAGCATGCAAAACAATGCATGCATGAGATGACTTAGACAGCTTGCATGCACAGAATCAAAGCAAAAACGTGAGGCCGAGGCCCACCTTTTTATGATGATGGTCATATGAGCTGATGTGAGCCTCCATCTCAAAGGCGTTCTTGTACTGCTTGTGACAAGTCTGCGTAGCCCAATGCACTTTCAGTAACAAACACTGATAAGCACAGCTGGTCAACTCGGCACACCAACACATGAGCGCAGGGCCGTCAGCCTGACCATGCTGTCTCTCAAGAATGCCAGGCAGCATGGGCAGCTGTGTAGCATGCGTTCAAAGCAGTCAAATAGCCTCTGTCAATTGACAAACTTGTCAACGCTGGAAAGACTGATCAATGTATACGTACAGAAGCACTGTCACTTCTCATGCACATGTGTGAATTTGCAGGACCAGAAGGAAAGCAGCATTGCCAAGATGTGCAAGACTTTGATTCAAGGAAAGGCAACTGACCTGGCAGTAGAAGGTCTGCTGGATGTTGCTGACATCCTGCTTGATCTGCTGTGCTCGCTCGGCATTCATCTGCACAGCAAGTGTGCGTGATAGACACTGCCAGGGCGCCTGGAGCCAACATGGCGTACCAGGATGATGCACTGCGCATGCTCACAAGCCTCTAAACAAAGAGATCAAGCAGGCCCAATTGTTCAACAGCAACGGCACATGCTCACAAGCCGCTGAACTAAGAAAAATGAGCAGTCCCAACATTGACTGCCAGGAGCTTCAAGGCATCATGCAATGAGTGCACCATGCACAAACTTGTGATAGCAGGAGGGTGATCCTGTCTGTTTGGGATGCAACGCTGCATTAAGACTGCTGCAACCGCAATCAGAGGGTTCGGTGGAATGTGAGCCAAGACTGAGACCACAGGGGATTGCTAAGTTTAGATACAGACATCCTGTCTGACACATATGGCAAGAGTGCTGCACCATGATACAGCAATACAGAAGGCCCTCATTGGCAGTGCTATGCACAGACAACTCAGTGTTGCTGCATAAAGTCTGCTCCGCCTCTACAACTGGAGTATGCCAACTACGCTGCTTGACAAAACATCGACAACTGCATTGAGGCACAAGAAGTTTACAGTGTTTGCAACGACGACTGCAGGTGATGGATCACCTCTCGCCTGCCTCTGCGGTCCTGATCTTCCTCTGCCTGGATTTCAACCTCCAGCTTCTTCCTGACTACATTGTCAGCAGCTGTGTAGAAGCTCTCCTGCTCAGCCTTGCCCACACCTAGACGGAGGCCTGCCTCTACTCCACCCTTTATTGGCTCAATGATGCCTACAGCAATGAACAGCTTCACACTGGTGGGTCGGACAATACTGGAGCCTGTCGCTGATCATGTGGTCAAACAGACGGGGACCTGCTTCTGCACCGCCCTTCACTAGCTCGGCAATGCCTGGAGCGAGAAACAGCGCCATGCCAAACGCTGCACAACATAAAGTGTGTGCTGCCAGACCTCATACTGGCAGTCTCGATGAATAACCACAGCTTGGGATTGGTGTTCTGGCAGCAGCAACCAGCAGAAACTTGACCAGTGGCAGGGCTGATGATCTGAAAGTTTTTGCCAGCCTGCAGTCTATTTTTTGTCATGCAAAAATGTGGCAACGCACTCGATCTGTCGATACGTCAGCATACCAATGACGTCTGAGGCGAGAGTGAGACTGAGACCAGGCAAGCTTTCTTACACTCAGGGATTGTCGAGATGGCGTGGAGCATTGCAGACATCGTGCTAGCAGGCATGCTCACGTGGTGAGGTCAACAGTACAGGATGCGATGCAATCAGCTGCCTTCAGCAATAGGCTTGCTGCATGCATGACGCTATGCGACGCCGCCCTGACACAGCGCAACATGCTCTGCAGCCTCTGACAAAACAGTCCCCCTGCAGTCTGTGTTCAAGACAAAGATAGTTCATCTTGGATCCCAGGCAGTTCAAAGCCATCGACCAGTCAGGGATTATGCCGTACAGAACCCTTGCATGCAATCATGCATGCATGTTGACTCAAAACAATGCATGCTGGCTATACTTCTTTGATGCATACTGGCTTGAAATCATGCATGCTGGTTTTGAAATCATGCATGCATGTTGGCTTGAGATCATGCATGCTGGCCAAAACATGCGTGCTGCCTTGAAATCCTGCATGCATGTTCGGTTGCTGACCGTTCTCATCTCTGCCAAGCCCTGTTCCTTTCCAGCCCATCTTCTGCAGCAGTCTGTAGCCCTTGTTGTCCTCAGGAATCGCGGTGTCTGTGGACGCCATTGTCAGGCCCTCTGTATCTAGACTGTCTTGAGGCCTATGGCCTATTGGCAGGTGCCAGGGCTCAGCGTCATCATAAGACTGCTGTGCATGTGCCAGCTCAGCCTGCTCCTTCTGCATTGCAGACAATGCACAACTCAGTTACTGTAACATGACCTCTGATAAGTCAGCCAGAAGATTGCACTGAGAGGAGTATGTGTGTGGGGCGTGCTAAACATGTTTACTGAATTCTGCAGACTGCAAGGCTTGCACGCGCCAAGCGAAGGAGGCGTTTGCGAACTGCTGACCTGCCGGCTTGCGGAAAACTCTTCCCCTCTGCCAGCCTGTAGCCTGCTGTCGACCACGGTGAACTGAGGAAACGACTGCATGCTTGTTTGGGCAGTGGAGTTGACCTAAGTGCCTATTGCTCTGCCGTGATATTGTCAAGGCCGGTGACCATGAGCGCAGATAATCGTTGATTGTCGGATTTTCTGTCGGATTGTCGGTGTCGGATTTCGTGCTGCACTGTGGTGCCGCGGTTGGCCGCAAGTGGAGGATCACTCACAACAGTCCTTTCTTGTGTCCCGGCAATACGCGTGCACCGCGACCGAGAGTGAATCACACAGCTGCTCGTCGGAGCTATCGACAATCCACTTGCACGCTATGCAAATCTTCAGATTCAGGTGGCATCAATAGATTTTGCTGCGAGCTGAGCGAAAGTTTTCTGCACGTGCACTCACGCTTGAATTTGCTCAATGCATCGTAGTCAAAGTTTGCCCATGTCACGGTTCATTTCAGCGTAAATAGATTGCCTGCGCGTTGCAAAGCATAGCATTGCTGCGTTGTGTTGACGTAAATCTCGGCATTGCCCAAGGGCGAAGTATTTCAAAAAAAGTCTGCATGCCTGGTCAACACATATAACGCAAGTAAGCAAGACGCAATTTGTACCATTCAAGGCTGCCTGCGTGGCTGATCGCGGACATTGATTGTGCTGGCCGCGCAGCCCTGCCAGAAGGGCAGCTCTCGGGAGTGATCGATGCTGGGCACTTGTGGTTGTTCTTCGACCCCTCGCGTTGCTGCAAGCAGACATCGAGCATTCAGGCCTTTCCAAATTCGTGCAAGTCCCCGTTTGCGAGAGCTTCGAGTCAAAACCCTTGCAAAGCAAGATACAAAGTAATGCACGCTGTTGCTGCTTGGCTGGTTCCTGACCTCACACAATCATCAGCATGTCAAGCCGTACAAATAAGCACTTTGCATCACTCACATTTGATGCGTGCAAACATTTGCTTCATCTGTAACTAGGTAAATGTAGTAGCTGCAGCTCCACTTCTTTCACGGTTGTTTGCAGACAAGACAGCAAGGATGCAACGCAACAAGCGCCACGGCATCCACCACAACCACTTGAGGAGGCAGCCAATGCAGTGTCAGGAAAGCAACCAACAGATGATGGCAGAGTGGTACGTGGCAGCAGCAAGCCAAAGAATGATGGTGCAGGTGGCAGATTCTATTTCAACATTACAGGGTTCCCATTTCCGCTTGGGCCCCTGTTTGCTAGACAGACTGTGCGATCAGAGGTATGTTAAGGCATGCACCAGCGTCTTCATGCACCATGAAGACGCTGCATACTCTACGCAATGAATGAATCATTGCATAGTCCATACTACGCAACACACCAGAAGCAATTATTGCATGAAGTGCAAGTTACGCAGAAGCCTGCAATGATGATCAATCAGGTCAATCTGACTAATCATGATGAAGCGCTGCATACTCTGTGCAATAAATCAAAAGCAGAATTCAGCAGCTGCCGTGTCATATTTGTTGCTGCTTGTGTTGCAACGCACTTTGTCATCACATTGACACAATGTGCATCATGCAATTCAAACGTCAGGCAACCTTGAAAAGGACAACTGCAAGGCATTGTGAATACAAAGGCGCTCAATCACTGATAGAAAGTAACTTTTGGGTTGACTTCATTGGTAGCCTAGCTAGCATTTTGGCTGATATCGACATGAGCATCTGCAAGTCATCCAGCATGAGATGCAAGGTGTTGCAGACATGCAGGTAGAACCAGGCAAGATCTGGTGCTTTGAGCAGGAACAAGCGCTTGCAGGCATCAATGTCGTGACCACAATCCGCATGACTGTGGTCAAGTTATGTGATGGTGACCTCTTGGTGTATGCTCCTATTGCTCCCACAAGGTATTTGCATCAAACACAAAATGATACAGCGTCTTTGTCTGACAGAACAGAAGGTCATTTTTTGCGCATAATTTTGTGTATGCTGCTTGTTTGAAAAAGAAGTTTTGTCTGTGGTGTGTTACAGCTGTTGAGCATGCATACCTACTTTGCCCATCCAACGTCATCACACATTGACCCATGTGGAGCACCGGCATGACTAGCCTACAAAGCTCATTGCAGCTGGAGTTCATGCCCGGCGCTGTAGGTCGCATGTGCTCAAGTATGTGTGGATTGCAGGGAGTGCATAGCCCTGCTTGATGAGCTTGAAGCGCCTGTGAAGCACATCATCCTAACCACCCATGCATACGAGCACAAAGTTTTCATCAGCCCTTTCCAGCGGAGATACCCAAAAGCTCAGGTCTATGTGCCACCAGAGTAAGCTGCACCTGCTCACGCAACTGTAACTCTCCATTGTTGACCTGCCTCTGCATGCTTGAAACTGATCATCTTTCATGAGTGCCATTGTTACAGATGCCACAGCGAGCTGCAAAATGTATGTGTACCATTGCATGACCCTTGCCTGGAAGGAGGGTTCATCTTAAGTGCTCAACTTCCAGCTGGCGTCTTGAGGGATTCAGGCGTTGCATATGTGGTGGCTCAGCCAACTTGTACCGCTTGAAGGCATGCTTTGTTGTACTTGCAGAGTAATACACGCTTCCTGCGGCCCCTGCTTTTGCAGGCACAATGCATGAACACATCCTATGAATGGCTCATCATACACAGCAGCCCATGCGGATTCAGTTGTGTATCACCTGCTGTGTAAGCTGTCAGCTTGACCAACAGTGTCTCGTAATCAAGGCCATAAGCCATCTTCCAATCAATACCATAAGCATATGCAACTTTGATGTGGCTGTCAGTGACTTGACTGTCAGTGACTGTAACTCTGTGATGCAGCTTGTGGTCATTTCCGCTGAATCTGCCACTGCCTCTGCTGGGTATCTTCAATGCTAAGGTCCTCACTTCAGATGACATGCAGCTGCCTTGGTCAGACGAGCTGTCCTACAAGGTAAGCATGCCAATACTGATGCTGGCTGTGCATAATCTGGTCCCAAACTGCATTGCCCAATCTGTGCTTGCGCATGCTGCTACCAAGGTGTTAATAGCCAGCACTTGACTTTGACTGCCTGCAAGTGATATTAAGGTATACATGATGTGATTGCTGGGTTTGCACCGCAACTTCCTAGCAGCATGTTTTGTTGTTCTGCCAGTGTCAGACATGTGCATACTCAATTGTGCATGCTCTGGGCTAATCCAAGGAGGCTCTTCTAGCACTGATGGGTATCGTGCCATGTGCACCAACTTCAGCACCAGTTACACTCTGTCAGCACGTCAAATGTGAAGTCATCTTGTCCGTTGTTTTCTCTGCAGCGCGTACCAAAAATTCCACCTCTCTGCAGGTTCTGTCAGCAAAGATTGGCTTGGTTCCAAGTATTGAGGTGGCATTCTACCACAAAATGGCCACTTTTCTTTTGCTTCTGTCTGTACATGACAAATCTTCCACTGCTGTGTAGGTCTTGTCGGCAAAGATTGGCTTGGCACCTTACATTGAGGTAGCATTCTACCACAAGGCTGCCAAGGTGTTGCTGGTTACAGATGCAGTCATCTTCATCCCTGAGGACCCTCCTGAGGTGATCAACAGAGACAAACTGCAGCGAGCCGGGGAGGACAACCTCTTTGTGCGCCTACTGTATGCCAAAGACAAAGCGCAACAAGTCAGGAACCGGGATGAGCAAGAGAAGCTAGGTATGTCTGCAGTCATGATCTTTAAGGAATGGGCTGTGCTTGACTGAGTCATTGGTTTCTCCCGATATTACTTGCGAGATCTGTTCACACACATGCTTGCATATTGTGTACAATTCAGTGTAACGCATGGTATTGCACTGGTTTCTGCCATTGCTAACAGGCTGGAAGCAGATGGCTCTGCTGCTGTCCTATTTCTCCCAGAGCACCTGGATTGACTGATTGATCGACTGAGTAACTAACAGATCGATGGATGATGGATTGAGTGGTTGCTTGACAGGCTGGAAGCGCATGGCTTTGCTCATATCCTACTTCTCACCAGAGCACCTCAGAGATCCAGTCACCTTTCCAATCATAGGCGGCAGGCTCATTGTCATGCCAGTCATACAGACCCTAGTGTTTGCCAAATGCCCTGGAGCCACCCGTAAGTGGATTGATGCCATCACAAACGAGTGGGACTTCAGCAGAGTCATTTCAGCGCACTTCTCAGCTCCTGTTGACGCAGGGCCTCATGAAGTCAGGTAGGCTTTTATTCCTGGGGGTTCCATTGCATGTCAATTCATCCGTTCTCTACCACTGTTCACAAGCTGTGCATGTTTTCAGAAAGACACATGTTGGTCATGATCTTAAGACACAGCAATGCTGTGAGACGTTGAGAACATCATACACCACAACGCTGCTAACATGGTTTTCCACAAATTGACTTGCCCATCAGGGTCATTGGTTGATAGACCCTTGGAAAGAGATTTGAAAGCTTGCAGGTGTTTGCAACAGTTGAACAAGAGCTGCTAAGAAGCTGATTAAGCCGCTTAATCCTGACTTGCATTCTGGCAATGCGCACATCAGCATAGCCAACAACAGGTCTACTGCGTTCAGCCAAAGACAATCAAGCCAGATCAACTCAAGGCTTGTCTTGATTCCAACCTGCATGCTAGAAAGTGGGTGGCAGCACAAACCAGAGCGGCAATGGTCCAGACACTCCTCTTGCATGCAATGTGAACTACAGTAAATTCTCTTTGTAGCGACACTCAATGTAGGGACATTGTCAGAGTACGGACAATGCCATTGGTCACCAATCACTGCATTCTGACTGCTGTGGCACCTCTGAGTAAACACGATCCATTACAAGGACGAACTTCTTGGGAACAAGGCAGTCATGACACAGAGAAGTCACTGTACGCTGACAAGGCATGACCTGCTGACAAGGCATGATCTGCTGCAGGGATGCCTGCAGGTCTGCTTGTGACATGATAGAGCTTGGTAAGGACAACCAAAGTGTCCATGTTCCAGACATGCCTTTTGCATGCCATGTGAACTATGCTGACACTGCTGACAAGGCATGATCTGCTGCAGGGATGCCTTCAGATTTGCTTATGACATGATAGAACTTGGTAAGGACAAGCAGACTCAGAGGCAAGTGAGCTCAGCGCAGGGTGGTAGTGGTCCTGTCACTTGGCCGCAAAACATCAAGGAGACTAGTCAAGGCGTCAAATTCCCTCAGGAAGACTTGAAAGGGCTCAATTACATTGACACAGTGCTGAAATTCCTTGGCATTGTGTATAGGGAACCCAGAAATTGAGCTGAATCACTCATAATGAATTGTGACTGCTTAAGATGAATGCATTGTCACAATGTGTTCCCGATCGTGTCAGTCAATCAAGGATGTTCAGCAACAAGCTTTCAAGTTCATGCTGAATGAAGGCTTCATTAGGTCTTGCCAATTGTGTGCTTGTAGCTCAGAGTGCACAGCATGCTGTGTACAAAGCCTGTCTGAGTGAGACATCAGCAAGTTATAAATGAGCGTAGCATGCATAACGCTCAGGTTCTGGGATGGCATAGCGAGCTTGCCAGTGGGTAGCTTTTTCCATACTGACTTGTTGGACAGCTTGAGCGATGCTTTTGAGGACAGTGCTTTAAATTTTGCAAGTTCTGTGGCTGCTTGCTTGCATCGGGTTGGTGTCAGCATGCCTCACGTGACGGATAGAGTGCCTGTGTTGGACGT
>BDIU01000482.1:0-50405 GCA_002118135.1 Trebouxia sp. TZW2008
AGGGCGAAAGCTTTCGGCCCCTTTCGCTGCCGAAAGCTTTCGGCTATCTGCCCGCTCACTGCCTGCATGTCTCAAACTTGAGCTGGCCGCTGCAACGTCCGTGAAAACGCGAATTAGAAGCAGAGTGTCGTGTTGGCTTTGCGCTTGGACCGAAAGCAACTTGCAAGACGTACTTCACTAAGGAAAAAAGGCTATGTGATCTGCATTTTGACAGCCATTGTACATGAGGTTGCTTTGGTGGACGTACCTTGCCACCGCGGCCTTGCACGCAACAGTTTGCCGTGCTGCCGATACATGCGACTTAGGAGGGGTGCGAAAACAAATACTGTTTTTCCAAAACTTGCTCATCCACTTGCCTGCATCACGCGTGACATTGTGTCCACTTGTTGTGTAGGCCTTGATCCAAGTCCACAATAGTTCTCGAGTGTACAAAGGAGTGGCTAGCAACCCCGACGCCCTGCCAACCAATGGCACACTGCCGATTCAGCTTGCCGTTGCAAGTCCGCTGGATGCATGTTTTGAGTTGTCTCATGATATCGAAGGTGACAGATCAGTGCATGCAAAGGGGGTACCGTCGGCAGAGCCACATAAGACTGCTTGCTGATGCACAGGCAAAGCTGTGTTAGCGCAGAGGGGCAACTGTCCCTTTGCTGTGAAGGCCGGAAAAGCTGCACAGGCAAATGCAGCTGCTTTGTTGATCAGCAGTACAGAGGATGGTAAGGTCTGCTGCAAGCTACATTTTGTCTTGATGCACAAACTGCATTTCTGCCAGACAATTGTCAGTAATCAAGCTGTCGCCACTCAGAAGGACTGCAATCAGCATGCAGCAATTGTTCTGCAATTGCGATGTGCTGACAAAGAGACTGTGCTTGTACTGTGTGTTCTTGTACAAAGAAATTACTGTATGGCACTGTTGAACCCAGCTGCTCATTGGTGGCAGGCCACCGAAAATATTTGTGCATTTGCGGACTGCATGTGTCTGGACCTCAACATGACAGCAGATCAGCTAGCAGCCTTGTTGCCTGTCCTGAGCATACCTGTGTCAGCTATTTGTGTGTTTGCAGATTGCATGTACATG
Source organism: Trebouxia sp. TZW2008 (assembly GCA_002118135.1). Lineage (NCBI taxonomy): Eukaryota > Viridiplantae > Chlorophyta > Trebouxiophyceae > Trebouxiales > Trebouxiaceae > Trebouxia > Trebouxia sp. TZW2008. The sequence goes on from BDIU01000482.1 coordinate 1,079, forward strand.
GACCTCAACATGACAGCAGATCAGCTAGCAGCCTTGTTGCCTGTCCTGAGCATATCCAAGCAGACAGGTTCAGACCTTGAGAAGGCAGCTCAGCAAGAGGCACTTGTGGCTATTTGGATGCCTGACTACAGCAGCTTTGACTTCAATGTGGTGCTGCTATGGATCATAGCTGTTGGAACTTTTGTTGCTGCTGGTCTATGGGCTGCAAATGACTCCTGTGGCTCTGAGAGCGGCTTCTTGGAAACTGATCAATCTGCGCAGGTCAGCGACTATCTCACTGCAGATGGATAGAGTGACATGCATGACGCAGATGTGCATTGATGTATTGCATCGTCTTCCCTTTTGTGCATGGACATGCGAGACCAATGATGAGTGATTGCAGCGCTTTGTCTTGCTGCTGCACAATAGACAGCATTGCAAAACGCTGTTTCTATGGGCAGTTGCAGTTCATGGGGTGCCTTGACAGTGACAATGGTCGGCACCCCTGTGTCAAGGCAAAAGGCGACAAAGTTTTCAATTTCAAGAACACATCTCACTGGCCTTTTGTCTTGTAACTGATCTTGTTGGGCACCTGCATTTGGCCAGAATCTCAATCTCAAATGCAAAATCAGCACTGACAAAATTGTTGTTTGACAGCTACATTGGTTAAAGATTATTGTTGCCATGTTGTCTTGCTGTGAACACATTATGAAATGATCACAAATTTTTATTTGCAGGATGAGGGTGTTAGAAAATGGCAGATTGAGTCACAGACTATTACTCAGGGAGGCGCTGTGGCATTTTTGGTCATTGCATCTGGCTTGCTTCTGCTGCTGTACTTTTTCCTTAATACTGGATTATATATCCTGCTGGTAAGAGCCTGATGCTGGTCATGCAGTGATGCAGCATGAAATCAGAAGGAAACGCTGTTGGTGCCAGCAAAGAAAGCTTGCATGACCAACAGGGGCCTTTCAGAGCATATTGCATTGCGTTTTGGTTTCTGTGACAGCGTCGACATGTGCTAGCTTGATGCACACTGTTTGGCTCCTTCTGAATGCAAACAATAATGTATCAAGCTGCTGTTGCTCCACTTATGTTGAAGCAACATAAGCCAAGGCATGATGTCCCTTGCTGAGTAGCTTACGCTTGTGTCAGCCTGAACTGCTTTGATGCACAGGGCAGCCTTGCATTCCAGCCCGCACAAATAGAAATAGATGCCCCCTGCTGCATGCAAGCTGCCTCATGACGGCAGGCATCAACGACCAGGGCCAGATTGTGCTTGAGTCGTTCCTGCCCCTTAGCGCTTGGAACAAGCCAGCTTGGCAAGATAGGACTCGGGCCACACACACATAGCACATTTGCTGGATTGTGTAATGAGCATTGTGATTGATATGACTGTACCTGTGTCAAATGAGAAATGCATGACAATATCTCATGTCATGCCAATCTGACACAATCTCACATTACACCACAATTGCGCACCATCACAGCTCCATATCATGTCCTGCTAATATGCTGATTGAATGTTGATGTGATCTCGCAGATGGGTTTGTTCAGTCTAGGCGCAGTGCAGTCCCTAGCAGCAGCCTTGTCGCCCTTGTGTGTCCGGCTGCTACCCTACCAAATCCTACAGCCACCCATAGGCCAAGTGCCTGCCCATGCAGTACTCAGCCTGGCCTTGTCCACATGTGTTGTGGCACTGTGGCTCTTCTTCAGGGCTAGCTCTTGGGCCTGGGTGCTGCAGGACATGTTGGGGGTGAGCTTGATTGTGTTGGTGCTGCGCCAATTCAGACTGCCTGATCTCAAGGTGAGCAAAGTTTCTGTTGTACTCAGTGACACCAGTACAGCAGTTTGGTGTGCAAATGTGGGTTATTGCAATGAATACTTCAGACTGCCTGATCTCAAAGCGAGCAAGATTCCTGTTGGGTTGAATTGAAGCAGCTCAAGAATCCCTTCTGTAATCCTTGCTTTGCTTGTGTGCATTCTTACAGCAGCAATGGACCTTGTGTATTGAAAGTATCTATGAATCCCATTGCAACAAACATGACGGCCGGTGAGTAACAAGTTTGCTGTCAGCGAGTCATGGCCCTGGAATGCTGCATGACAGTACTCTAGTCTCAGTATGGCATGGGCACAGGATGATGACCCGGCCTGACAAGCAAGCTTGTCTTTCAATTTCCTTGCTTTGTGTCCTTGTATCTTCTTGCTTGCATTGCTTGCATCAAGCCATGTGATTTTGTACGTGATACGGTCATGCCTGTGCTGTCATATGATGCATGCCCTGCATGTGTACACTGATTTAGCCATGTGATTTGCAGCACTAAGCCATGACAGCCAACAGCATGGCGTGATGCTGCAGGTGGCCTGTGTTCTGCTACCCCTGAGCTTTGCTTATGATATTTTCTGGGTGTTCATCTCGCCATATCTGACACATGGCGACAGCGTCATGGTCAAGGTATGCGCCATTCTCTTTGGGCAGCACTTGCTATCGCAATACTAACAGTAATAATGATGTCAAGCACTCATTCCAGCATTTGTGCTAGGTGTGTGTGTGGCCCAAGTCCTGTCTTGCCAGACAGGCTTGTTCTGAGCGCCTTTGTAGGCGTCTGATATGCAAGACAAAGCACTGTCATACCACCACATCTTCCCACCTGGACCTGGTGCTACCACAGCATATGTCGTCAGTCTGGCACCACATGCTTGCCATGGCCTTTACTTAATCTCAAGTGTAGACATTGCGCATGGAAGGCATGCACAGTGTGAATAGCTTGCAAGGGCAGCCTCAGTGAATGCAGGGTTCGGTCTACATACTGCTGAACGACCTGTTTGGCTTATGGCCACAAGCACAGCACATGCTTGCTTATACAAGTAGTCAGCTTTGACATGCATCCTGCACAGGGTGTGTTTGGCATGTTGGTTGCATGGTGCATACCAACAGCTGTGACCTGCCCGGCTGGCCTGCGTTCAGGTGGCAACAGGTGGGAGCCATCATTGGCAGCTACCTATGCTGCTGACAGTGCCAGCAATCCATGTTTCCCCTGCCACAGGGCCAGTCTTACTTGGCTATGGTGACATCCTGCTGCCAGGATTGTTAGGGGTGTACAGCAGGACCTTTGATTTGTATCATAACTTGAAAGGATGGCATGGCTACTTCTGGCCAAATGTGACGGGCTATGCGTTGGGTCTGGTTCTGACATATCTGGCCCTGTGGTATCAGATTGGTGGAACCCAAGGGCAGCCAGCGCTTTTGTATTTGATCCCCTGTACATTAGGCCTGACCTTGCTGCTGGCATGGTCACGAAGACATCTGTTACTTATGCTCAGTGATGCTGCTTTTACAACTTCTGATGGGGGTCCGCCTGATATTGTAGCAAACTCTGCAGATGATGCGGACGCCCATGAAACTCGGTTATTGATGCATACAGATGCTTAGTATCTGTGTCTGTGCCGGATATGCAGCCTGTGAGTCAAGATGATGCTTTCCTTTACAGTACTTTGCAGCTATTATCGACTCAGCACCAATGGTACAGTGAACAGGGGCAGGCTTGTGCTTGTCAAGTAAGGTTGCTCAAGCGTGCAACAGTACCGTCTGAGTGCAACCAAACCGTCAGGTGAACCATGAATGCTCAAGAACAGACTCAGCAGTGTTGCATTTTCCAGCCTGCATTGCATCCATTAGCTCAATCCCTTGATCACCCAAGTCAGGCACATGGCAGGCCTCCATCAGATCTCCAACCAAAATGAGATCACAAGTGCTTGACCATGGCTGATTGTACAATCCTGGCCGCACCTTTCTTGCATGTCCTGCAGTCAGCACAAGTTCTCTTGAATGAACAGGCTGAGACCTTGGGGGCATCCAGCAAACACAGCATCTGTACACATCCAAAGTAGCAGTTAAAAACACAATTGGTGTGTCGTTGTTCCTGGCTGCATCATGCAATTGCTTGCCACTGTATCACTTCCTTGCTCATGCATACTGGACGTTGGTGGTTGCAAACATGTTTTGTGCATTCTGCTCTGATGCTTTCTAGAGCATGCATTTGAGGACATACATTCACATGCAGAACATCAAGACATGGGCTCACCCTCTGGCGTGAAAGCGATGCTGTTCAATACACAAGCGAATTCCAAGTCGATCAGCATCCACTGACCGGCGTGCTTCAGAATGATGTTTTCCCACCGTAAGTCAGTATGTGCAAAGCCAGCTTGGTGCAACACCTTCGAAGCATGAAGTGTACACCTGCATATAAACAAGACCCTCCAAAATTTGTTAGGCCACACACGCCACACATAAAAGAATCCTTTGCACATCAACCAGTTCACACCTCAGCAACAGAGCGACGACACATGCAGGGCAGATAAGGTCACAAAATCCATGCATGGCAAATCAGATAGTAGTCGTCTGTGAAATGATGTTGCACACCTGATGCTGTTTTTCAACTCATGTGAACACTTCGGCCTCTGGTCAAAATGCTTGCTGAGAACTGGCTGCCCAACCGGTACCAAGTCTACAATGTATTGTTTCCCATTCTGGGAAGCATGAGGTGGCTGCAGGGCATGTATGAGAAAAGGACAGTCCTTGCTGGCTGCATATACCTTTTGCATCAGCTGGCAACGTCCGTGAGGCCAAAATTCGTCAGAAAAGGTGACTCGCTTCTGCACGAAATTGTCAAAAATCTGTACCATGCTGAATTTGGTACTTTCTATGCGCCCCACAGGCAGAAACATTGCAGGCAGCTGTTTGGCCTGCGCCTTCATGACCCAATAACATTGTACTGCTATGGAAACGATCTGCAGTCTGTCCTCCAATATGGCTAGGGACAGTGGATGTCGAAACTGATAGGTCCTTGACATCCCTAGTCGCATGGAGCACATCTGGAGCTGGGAGCCAGCGCAAGCATAGCACAAAAGGTACTCCACCTACAAAGAGACAAACAAAAACATAAATGCTGCGTAATACATGTACAACCAACATTGAGGACATACATGGTATTTTGCATGTCGTTATGTGCAAAAACAGACCACGGAGCATTGTGCATGGCCATAGGATGTGTCAGCTTGCACACCTTGCCATGGACAGCGGCCCCCCAATCTTTCAGCTTGGTACTCAGTTCTTCTACTGCCTGCTGGAGGTCAGCCTCAGATGTTTTGTCCTCTCCTTTGAACAACAATGCCCTAGAGCTCAGGAGAAAAAAGTCAGGCCTCTTGCCCTTGACTGTTGCAGAATCTTCAGCACAGTTCCTCTTGCGGCGCATACCGAGCTTGGGCCCTTCGTCGTACATCTCCATACACCTCCAGATGTGCCACAGAAGCATATCCACGAAGCCTGCATTACCACTATGCTAAGTTCAATCATCATCGTGCTAAGTCTGACTGTGCCAAAACCATCAACAGGCATCCTGCACACGCTCTACGGGCTGCACACGCTCTAAGGGCTGCAAGGAAATAGGTCACAGCATGCTATGCGCTTGCCATCAGTCAGAAAAGCATGCACTAGCTTGTTGATACACAACTTACCCCATGATGTGCAAGTTACGGGTCTCAGACGCAACACCACATCCTTGACCACAAGTAGAAGCAAAACAAAGTGATGCAGGACATTGTTTGCGCACCTGCAAGCGAAATCTCATCTTCAACAGGCTCATATTCCATACGGAGGGCTGCTGTCACCACCTCTGCCAGTGCTTCTGCCCCAGACACAGACGCAGGCTCAATTTTTAACATGAGCGCCTCATTAGCAGCAATCAAGCTGTAGTACTTGGCATCCGACACAGGCAACTTAACTTGTGTATGCTGAAAGAGGAATGCTTCCAATTCACCAAAGACAGGTGGTGGGCCTTGGACAAGCTGTGCAAGCTGTGCAACTTTCCTTGCAGTCTTGTCTACCGCTATTGTTTGGGGCCCTGAAGGTAAAGCACACATGTGGTCAAGGCGCCAGTGTAACCAGTGTGCGTTGTATGTTGTGGCAATCAAGGTTCCAAGATTGTTCTAAGGTTTTAGGGTTTATGATCTGCAACTTCCTCCAGCCACAGACTATGCGGCTACCATCAGCAACTGCTGAGGGAAGTAACAAAGGTCAAAAGCTGAAGGGGATCTTGCACAAGCTAAGTGAGCTGCAATGACCAGCTGGGATGACATTGAGCCTAGTATTAAACTGACATGTGTGGTTACTTGCTGGCTGAAATGCATATTGCTGTCATGCTAGCTCAAGCAAGCACCTGTGCTGGTATGCATCATCATGAGCCAGTTGCTGACTGATACTTTGTGACTAGTACGCAAATGAAGATAGGTACCTGCTGACTTTAATATGTCAATCTCCTCCTCCACTTCTTCAGGGATTCCAGCTATAAGTTCTCGCCACTCGCCCTTGCTCAAAGCATTTACCTTGCTTTTGAGCAGAAAACTCTTGGCCTTCTCACTGGCGGTCTTGTTGCTGAAGAGAATTTGCTGCCGAATGGCTGCCAGGTCCATGCCCTCACTGCAGGGAAATCAAGCAGTTCAATCTCCCCTCCTCACAGCAATTTGTTTACAACCAATTCAGCTTGCAGGCTACTGCATAAAAGAATACCGTGCAATCAATGAGCCTGCTTTGTCTTTGCATTACGATGGCTGCTCCTTATAAAGGCTTGTCCTGCCCCGTGCTGACTGGAAGTTGACGCCCTGCAGAAATTGGATTGGGAGGACGTTCAGGCGTGAACTTGTGGATATGCTGCAGTGATGAAAGCACGGGACTGCTGCCTGCTGGCATAACTCTGCGATACGGCCCGTGACACAACACGTAAGCTGCGGCGCTTGTGCGTTTCGTGCACCTGAAGGCTAGGGCTGCAGGTCTGCTCGTCAAGGTCTGTCTGCTTCAACTGTAGCCTTCTGGTGCTGCAGATGTAGGTGGTGATGTTGCCGAAGGTCGCCACAGGTGAAGTCAAGCAGAGAGGACCACCAGGCTGTTGGTACAAGAAAGGTACACAGAGTACCGAGAGGGGAGACGGATTGTACGTCGTTGCTAGACCAGTGGGGCTTTTGGAACTGTCACGAGCCCGGTCTGGTTGGACAACGAAAGACGTCAAAGCGACTGCAGAAAACGTGATACATGTATCATCTGCACAACCTTTTCAACCTGCTGTTTTGGTTTAGAAAGAGAGAGAGAAGAGAGAGAATAATTTTACATGCTTTAGCCAGCCAACAAGGCTGATCACATGTGCCACACTGTGGCAATGACTACATGTCCATGGAATTCAGGCAGTCTATGACATAGTGAAACACCCCCAAATGATCATGTTGGGCAAAAAAAAAAAGAAAAAAAAAACCCTCTCTCTGACATCACGTAATGAGAAGAGAGAGAGTAGCGCTGGGCCCTGCCAGCGATGCATTGCATTGTGAGGCTGCCTCCCAAAACTGTTTATGTGCGAGCCGGTTCCGACGTCGCGAACCCGCCAGCTTGGTTGTTGGCACTGATCGACGCGCGTCGCGCAACATCAGCCTGTCTCGCCGGCGGACGTTTAGGTAGCGCTTTGTGACGATCTGTGAAAGCTTTCGTAACGAGCGCGTTCAGTCGCATTGTCCCAGGGTGCTCAGTCTTGTGCTAGGTACGTAGCTGTGTGACGTTGCCACGTAACAAATGCAGATTCGAGGCGCTCGTGCATAGTTGTGAAGCTTGTTTTTTGAGCTACTAATCCCTGACCTATCCGCTCTCGACCAAGTCCCTATTGTCGCAGATTTGCTTATATATCGCTCTTTGGGTCGGCAGCTGAGCTGCATGCTCTGATCTCGGAGTCAGGCTTGGCCTTGCTGCAACAGCATGTCTCAGCATTTGCAAAATCGGCGCTTACAGCAGTATTTTGTTCCCAAATCCCCAGTTCCAGAAGCTCCAGCACCAGCACCATCATCAACATCATCACCAGCGCCAAATTATTACAATAACAACCCATGGGGTGGAGGCGTCAGCCTCAATTATGGCTCCCGTGTTGGTGAGACTTGCAGAACTCTCAACACTTTCAATTTGACCCTTCTCTGTTGTCTCTTGCAGGGCAGCAAGTATGCCCACATACTGCTGCCTGGTGTATGCTGTGCAACACTGACTGTGAATGTGTGTACATGCAGGTTTTGCTGCTGGGGCAGCAATTGGTATCATCATCCTGATCTGCATTTTCATTCTAGTGTGCGATAGGCGGCGAAGGCCGTATATAGGTTCAACTGCTTCCAGGCCTCCAGGTAGATTTAGTTGCACAAGTCTTTCATGCTGATGCGTGTTGTTTGCTGATCTGTCAGCGCCCTGCTTACAAGCTGCTTTTTGCTTTGTGGTGAGACACGTTCCAAGGCATATTGTCTAGCATCTTGTGGCTGGCATCTCATGCACAACTTTAGGCTATTTCTGCTTTGTAGTAAGGCATGTTGAAAGTTATGTTGTCTTACATCTTGTGGCTTGCATTTCTTGCACAGTTCTGGGCTACTGATGATTACAGAGACTTCTGTTATTATGCCTCATGGCAGCAACTTGTTCCTCTTCTTCTTTCTCATGCAGCAAATTCTGATGCAGGGGCTCGGGGCTTGTACAATGCTCAGCCAGTTGACGATGGTCCAAAGCAGGTGCAATTGCCTGTGATCATTGTAAACCCCGACAATGAGGTTGAATGCGGGCGGAAACTTCACTTAGATGAAACACCATCAGCAAAGCTAGATCCAGACAACTACTTCACAAGTATGTTTGCTCTCAAAATATCCAGCATGCTCTGGTCCAGTTTGCCTCACGCTAGAAATGTGCATGTTGCTTGTCAGTCATTTGAATAACATCGTCACATTGCTACATTTGCATTTCATGGTCGCATGCCTTTGCTGACTGTGTGCTCAGCTGTCTCTCTCTGTGTCGGTAAGATCAGCCCTGTTTGCAGTTCAATGAAGAGCCCACACAGAGGTCTGTCGAAGTGCTATTTGTGCATTGATGGGCAGTTGACAATTTGTTCTCAGAAAAGCATCTGCCCATGTATGTTGCTTTTGGGTGCAGGCATTGGACCAGGGCCTCCTTTGTTTGAAGCTTCTGTCCCCTACGTACATGGTCTTGCATCCCACGGCTCCCAGAATCTATCAGCCAGCTTCAGAACAGCTCCTTCTGGCAGCTTCCGCAGCTTCAGGCAGCGGTTGAGAGCCAGCAGTGAATCATTCCGCAGCGAGCAAGCTACTCCAGGTCGTTTTGCTCCTGACGATAAGCAGGTTTTGGAGCCTGTGCCATTGCATACATCAGATGGTGTCATACCAGGCACAGCAGCGCCAGTGACAAGCAGTTCAGTTGCAGAAGAGCCAAATGCGCCTCAAAGGTCCTTTTTTAGGTCGCCTTTTGCTGACTGGAACCCGGCAACTGGGCTGGCAAATGATACAAGGGATAGTAGTTGGGCGTCTGTTGAAATGACAAGGGCTGACTCCAATAGCAGAGCGTGACATGCACAGACAGCTGCAACAAACAGCTTTACAAATTGCTCTCATGGATGATTGAAGGTCATTCTTGCAGAAAGGTGCTATTTGAGTTGCATGCCCAAGCTACCAGCAGGTTTTGCGGGCTCAAATCCCAGAGGAGAACATCTGTGTTTGTGTTCCCGGCTGCAGTTCCTCCTGCTCCAGATAGTGCTGCAGTCACTGCTGTTGATGTATAAGCTATGCTAATCTGCAATAAACTATTCTAGGCCTGCTCTGTGTACCACAGTGACCGCTTTTTCAGAAGCCAGTCTGGCCCTGTTCCTTGCAAGCTGGGTAGTGCTAGTCCATTTCTCTGCTCAATTTGTAGGCTTTGTCTTTGCATAAATAGTGAGTGCTATGACCTGTTGACCTCTTGCTGCTACAATTTGTTTGCCTGCATGATCAGTTTGACTGATTTTAGCGTAAGCATCAATACCAGGGGCTGGTGTAGATTTTTGAGTTTAGAGTCATTCTGCAGTTTGTTTCTCTGCTTATCTGCTGCTCATTGTCACTTCAAACCACTTGCGATTTCAGTGAACTCTTGCAACTTGTGTGCCGGCCAATGTAATCAGGCAAATCATTCTACGCCGCATGCAGGCGATGGAGGCCGAGGGGCAAGCAGGGAGGCCCTCATGCGATCGCCGTCATGCGCAGCAGGCATAGCATGCGCATGCTTTTCAAACTGCATATCATTCGGGGTATGATTGCCAATACGCAAATAGAGGACTCGCTTATTACACAGACTCGCCTGCGCATGCACCGCCGCTGTCAGCTTTGCTGATTGTATAAGTAGGCAAGCCATCCGCCTTTCAGGGCAAAAGCACCCCGCACAAAGTCGCCTAGGGGGTCTCAACGCCCACAGCAGTCCTGTAAACTATGCCACCGCCAGCACCTCAAGCAGAAGGCGCTTGGTTGAACGACACTGCCACTGCAGAGCTCGACTACAAGGCCGAAGACTTTGAGCAGCTGCAACAGCAGCTTACGCAGTGGCTGACACATACAGACGTGAACTTGAGCGGCTTTGACGGGCGTTCACGCCCTCAAGGCCGCGAGGCTATCATCCTGAGGGTAATGCAACGTGTTCAGCCTGCGGGGCTCTGAGTTGCTACCTGACCTTAACTCCAAGAGAACACGCTTCTCCTTAGCCTTTGTATCTTATGCGAAGGAGTGTCTGCAGACAGTAACCAGTGCCGAAGTCAATGCATATGGACAGGGCTGTATAGCTCCTCCTGAGCCTGTGCTCCACAATGATTACTGACCTGAGGGCTTGATCTGTGTCTGCAGGCTGACATCATGCAAATGGCTTGTGAGGTTCCAGCTCTGGCTGCCTGCTGTTTGGCTGATCCTGGTATGAGACTCAAAGGTCACCTGGGCATGCATATGAGAGCATCTGCGACTTCACTCACACCTAAGCTGATGCATATGCCACGCAATTCTGCACAGAGTATAGTCATTACAGTCGACGCTGCTGAGATTGCTGCATCTGCATCAAGCTGAAATAACTGCAGCTGTGCTGAAAGCTGCCAACCACGGTTGATCCTGGTATGATGACAGCAGAGTTTTGAATGCCAGCCACCCACTGCAGTACTAGTCTCTGCCTCTCACTGCATGTAGTTTAGCACCAGCTACAGGCTCACTGCTGCATTGCACTTGCCACCTTTGCTCAGTTTCAGGGCACCGAGGCAACTCCGCATGACAGAATGTTATGTCATGCAGAGTGTATCAGAGTTGCACTCATCAAGCTGCTAGTTCAGAGAGGCCTGCTGCCAAGCATGTTGCACAGACTTTGGCTGAGGCCTTGTCAGGTGAGTCAACCTGTCACACACTGTGTCTCTGCAAGTAGCTTGTTCACAGAGTTCAGGACTGAGCGACTCAACCTGTCACACAGTGTGCCTCTGCAAGCAAACTGTTCACAATGTTTATCACCACGTGAGTCAACCTATTCCACACTGTGCCTTTGCAAGCAGACTGTTCACAAAGTTCATCAGCATGTGACTGAAGCTGTCACACACTGTGCCGCTGCAACTAGAGTGTTCACATAACACAGTCTACACATGATGATGTAAGTCCATCATCATGTGAGTCGACCTGTCACACACTATGCAAGCAGGTTGTTCACACAGCTCATCATCAAGTGAATCAACCTGTCGCCTATTGTGCCTCTGCAAGTAGACTGTTCACAAGATTCAGCATCAAGTGAATTAACCTGTACACGCGAGTCGACTCTTCACAAAGTCCAGCATTGAGTGAATCACTCTGCCACACACTGTGTCTCTACAAGCAGCCTGTTTGCAAATTTCAGCATCGAATGCATCAACCTGTCACCAACTGTGGTTGCAAGCAGCCTGTTTACAAAGATGATTTGCAGTGAGATAGTGCAATGGCTGCTTTCAGGTTCCCATCATGCCCTCAGGCGTGCTTGACATACAACAGCTTGTCACACAAAGCACCACATCACAGCCTGTGCGGGTACAAGGAGTGTGCGTTTCAGTGGCAACAGTCAGCAAGCAGGTGAGTGTGCACAGCCCTGCCCAGACCTGCCCAGTTGCACAACAACAGGCTGACACAATGGGTTATGCCCAACTGTATCTGCTTCACCAGACCTGGTCTCAAGCTTCAATGTTTTTCCTGATGCTTGCAGATCTATGCTCAGCGGATGGTATACATTCAGCCAACTGTATGTGCATAACAAGGCCTGGTCTCGCGCCTCGTCAGGCTGCTCAAGCGTTTGCAGTCAATGCGCATGCGCATGCATTGCCCAACGATGTTGAGGCCCAATGCAGTTCTAGTCACTTGCAGGTCTATGCTCAGCGCTTGACATATGCCTTCTGTGTAGCTGAGGGCAATCCTAGGATTCAAGCCTCACGTTGTTGCAGATGCTGTCAAGGCTACGCCTGTGCATCACTCAAATCTGCTCAGGCTCAGATCAAATTCAATACTTTGCAGGTGTATGCTCAGCGCTTGACATGTGCCTTCTGTGGAGCTGAAGGGGACTACCTGCAAGGACAGACAGCTACATGCTGCGCAGGCAGAACGATGCAGCCAGAAGCGTGTGTGGAAGACCTTGCCTGCAGGCAACATATGCCAGTGCGTCGTTGTTCTGGTTTCATCTTGTTGACTTGTTTGCCTAGTGCACTGCAGGCAACACATTCCTACATTTCTTCATTTTGACTTTGCCAAATTGGCTTGATTGCATTATGAGCTGCAGGCAGCATAGGCCAGTCTGTCGTTGTCCTGTCTTGAGTTTATTGACTTGATTACACAGAAGGCTTCAGGCAACACATGCCATTACACCTTTCTTCTTTGTTTGCCTTCTTGATTGGATCACATAACAAGCTGCAGGCAGCACATGCCATTGCTTCTGTGATTTGTCTTGATGTGGTTGACTGAATTGCATCTGTGCTGAAAAGTCCTAGTGCACTGTCAGACAGACTAGATCCTTTCGTCTTTCTGTGTGTGGCTCAGTACCCAGATGAAACATCTCAATACATAAGTCCACATGCGTGCGCGTCAGCCTTTTGTATAACATCTGTGATTGCCTGCTGCTGTGTGCCTGTGGACAGTCCCTGTGTCAGGCCTCCTTCTGAAGTCATGCAGCCTGTTGGTATGTTTGACACAGAGACTCAGGTCTCAAATTACAAGCTGTGCAAAGCATTCTGTGGCTGGTCATGTGGAAGCGTGCTACAACAATTCAGAGACATGGGCCATCACAGAGCCAGTTCACACCGCTGAAGAGTTGCTACTCACAAGCAATTGACTGCTGAGCAGGTGCAGCAGATCTGGGTGAGGTCCTTGATGCCTGACCTTGGCCAGCCCTATGGTGTCACAGCCAGCCCCATGCCAGTGCTACTGATAGACGAGGACCTGTGTTGCTCAGTTAACATTGGTGATATTCTGGACATTGTGGGTCAGGCTTCCTTGCAAACCTCTGGCAAAGCTGACTCAAAAGCTTTAGGGAACGCTCAGGTCTGCTTTCTATTGGATTTCTCCATTGGATGCTTTTTAGTGTGTTTGACGCCTCAAGGCTTTCCTTTCCATACAGATCTGCTGATGATTTCTGCATCAGCACTTATTCAAGTACTTCCACCTTGTGCTTCCACCTTGTGTTCTTCATTCTTGTAGTGGGCTATACATATGTACAATGACACATGCAGGGCAGCATACAAATCTGCTGCTAAGCCAGTCATGCCTTCAAGCTTTAAAGCTTCTATTGTGACCTGCTGCGCAATGACACGCCTTGCCGTTGTGCAATGACATGCTTTCAGGTTGTGCGATGACGTACGTCCAGGTTGTGGAATGACGTGCTTTCAGGTTGTGCAATGACGTACTTTCAGTGCAATGACATACTTTCAGGTTTAGGTTGTGGAATGACGTACTTTCAGTTTGTGCAATGACGTACTTTCAGTTTGTGCAATGACGTACTTTCAGTGCAATGACATATTTTGAGGTTGTGCAATGGCTTATCTACAGGTTGTGGCCAACAACGTCACAGTAGTACAGTTCAGTGACCTGCAAATGGCATCATGCCCTATGGAGCCAATCAACAGCTGGCAATGGCGTGCACACACATTCTTATCAGACATGTGTCAAGTTGTCCGGGCTACCCTTAGTCATTCTTTGTCAGAAGATCTGACACTGGCATTGCTGCTGAGTGCTGCCTCAGCAGGAGTACCTGTCAGCACTCCAACTCAAATCAATGATGCTGCTATCAGAAACCAGGTACTCATGTGGCAGTGTCTGCACAAGCCTAATGATGCCTGCACCAAGCAATTGTCAATGAATCAAGGGGATCTAATGCTTCTGCTTGCAATTGCTGGCCAGTTGCTTCTGAAGGCATGGTTTCTGCTTGTTTTTGTTTCAGGGGCAGCTAGATCTGCTCAGAATCATCTGCTGCTGTGATAGGGACAGTCACTGGTGCTCTTTGATTCCTGGGTCTGCCCCTGAAATTGGCATTCTACCTGTTGCTGCTGCTGCTGCTGCTGCTTGTGCTGATGTTCTGTTGGCAGCTAGCGGGACCAGTCTCTGCTGTACAGCGCAGTGCTGGAACGCCTATCAGCAACAGGATCCCCCATTGCAGCACTTCATTTTTGCGCCAAAACACAGCAAGGCACGAAAAGGGTACCCAGTGCAGGTGCATGTGATGGTCGCATCAAGAGGGCATGATCGCTGTCTGTCAAGGACGATGCAAGAAGCGTCCAGCAGTCTGGCAGGGCTGAATGCTTGGCACAAAACTGCCCTTGGGCCCGTACTGCCTGAGGTTGTCAAGTTGGAAAGAGATGCTGTTGGAGGGGATGCACGAGCTGTGCAAGTCTCAGGGGGCAGCTTGGCAAACCATAACAAAGGTGGGCTGACGGCTGCAATGCTGCAGTCAATGTTCATGTGCGACATGCTGCAAACAACATGAACAACAGATATCAAGCATTGCCTGGACTTCTTTCTTGGAGGACTTGTGTGTAGAAGACGCCACAGCACTGATACTTGAGACTATGGGGAGGTGGCCTGGGGACTTTTGCAAGCATGCAGGGTGTCATTCATTCATTCATCCATCCATCCGTCCGTCCGTCCGTCCATCCATCCATCCATCCATCCATCCATCCATCCATCCATCCATCCATCCATCCATCCATTCATCCATCCATCCATTCATTCATTCATTTCATTTTGAACATGGGCTAGGCAGGGCGTGCATGCAGAGTTGCACAGCATGCAAAGAAAGGTCTCAATGCCAATATGCTGCTTGACAACAGTAGCCTTCCACGTTATTACGGCATGCAGCATTGCTACTGCTGACAATAGAGATCACACGAATGCATTCTGAACTCCATCTGAGGCGCAACAGCCTAGTCCCCAGTTTGAACCACAATGACTTTGCAGGCATTGTGCTCCTAGACGCTGTGGACCTCAAGAAAGCAGAAAAGGATCTGCTGGGCTCTGCTTTGAGCCGGGGGCTGTTTGATCTGAAACAAGCTCCCAGCCTGCCTGTACCAGCAACTGCAGCCGTGTGGTTGCTGCACTCTGGAGACAATGTAGTCAAAGGTAGTTCTGCTGCATGTCCAGGCAGCTTGCAGCAAGTCATACAGCAGTCAGCACAGCATTTGGGGCCCAGTCTCTTTGCTGCCTTCGATTTGGTCCTGCCCCACTCCCCGGATGCTGAGTCACATGACACAGATGATTACTTGGACAGCATTCTAGACCGCACAGCACGTCAGGGTGAGCAGTCACATGTCTCAATGTCAGGCAGAGAGAGGCAGCCTGATGAGAATGCCACAAGGCAGCAAGCTAGCATGATGCTCAAGGAGAGGTTGGCTCAGGGTGTTGGGATGCCTATGCCATGCATAACCTCAGAAGCCCTCATGATGATGCAGTGTTACTATGCACTGTTACGGCAGCAGCACCAGACAGTTGGGACAGATGTGCCAGGCATGGCCCCAGGGACCTACACAGTCGCCACCTTGATGCGTATGGCATCTGCATCTGCCAGACTTCATTTGCGGCAAGACGTAACCACCATGCCAGATGCAGTGCTGGCGATTTACATGTTGCAGAAAAGCATGAAGGCAAAGGTAGGGTGCTCATGCTGCACTCGAGCTTACGGTGCTTAAAACATTGTCACCCAGGTGTGCTGACTGATTCAGCAAGGTGATAGTAGGTGTTTGGTAGTACATATGTATGTCCCTCAATTATTGCATGTGAAATGTCACCTGCACCTCGTTGAGATGCCTGTGCACCTGTGATGTGCAGGGCTGTCAGATTGTAGAGCAGCTCTACATGGAGAGTTCTGGCGGCCCTTGCTTCACACAGACACAGGGGCATGTAAGTCTGTCAGTCATGGACAGGCTCAAGCAGATGCACAACTTCCTAGCGGATTACATGAGGGACACTGTGGCGGAAGAGTGATGCACCTGTGCATGCATCTGCGCAGACGGTCAAAATCAAAAGTAGATGTTTCTAACACAGCGTGCGACACTGCTCAGCTGCTAGTTGTGAGTCTGAACAAAAAAGCTGACTTCATGCAATTTCGAAAGTCACTGAGTCATTAATTGTCAATTGCAAGTGTCAAGATGCCAGCAAACAGTCTATCGTGAGGACTGCAGAAGCCTGCACACAAGATGCATGCTGCTGCAACATCAGGATGTCATTTGTTGGCTGTCACCCTGGACACTTCCAATTGTGTGTGACACACATACAAAATATGATTGTCACTTTTGGCACATACATATTGCAGCTGTCACAGGCAGCATTCGTTTGAGAGGCATGAAACAAAACATCTGTCAAATAAAGCTAGTTGAAATACACCAGAGCAACACTGATGACCAGAAAAGCACCATAAAATACTAGCATGAACTTGCCATACCATGCAGGCAAACTGTTGCCATTCATCAACCCAACTGCAATAATTCCAACAGAGTTTGTGACAATGAATACAGCTCCAGCAGCAATGGTGGGATCAAGCTCTGCATGTACAGTTTTGGGTACACCTTTTGTGATTGGAGTGTCCCTGAGCCAATTCAAAAAGCCAAGACCCAACCCAACAAGAATGTTGAACACTGGGCCAGCATAGCAGGCTGTGATAGCCATGTTTCCCAGTCCTCTTTTAGCCATGGCAGTGTTTGTTGCCATATCGCCAATAGAGTTGCCCCATGCCAACACAGTTACACCCAAAATTGAACTTGACACGCCAGACAAGACACCAAAATACTCTAACAAGCCCACAACCTCAGATGCAATCACATCAATCCACATGGCTGCCACAACAAACCCTCCTGCCGCCACAATGCCTGCTCCGATAGGGTATTCAGTACCCATGTTCCATGTCGGAGCCTCTTTTGAATCCTTCAGTAAGAACCCTACCCAGACCGCAAAGACTGCCCCAACCGTAACTGCTATTAGAGCTGCCAGCCAACCTAAGCCTAGGTAGGTCATAATCATGCCTGGCCCAAACACCAGGGATGTAATGAACCAGGGCTTGCTGTAGCAGTCTTGCTCCAAAAGTGGGATTGTGCCACGCCGTAGAAATGTCAAGGGCAGTTCACAGGCATCCATGGCTCTGTCGATTGCAGCCAATGCTGGTTGCAGCAAGGTCATCCTCTGAGTGATGGCGTGCCAGATGCCCACTTGCTCTGCTAGCTCTTGTGCTTCATCCAAGCCACCCTGATGCAGATTGCAACGTTATCAGTTGGACACATCCTGGGAACCAGTAAGTAAAGCTTGATGTTTTCTGGATTAGGTTGGCCTGTGACCACGACAGGGCTGCTTGTTACTGGGTAGGGCCAAACAATGCAGCGCAGGGCTGTTTGAGTCAGGTCAGGGCTGTTTGATACAGGACAGGGCGGGTTGATAAACCTGAAAACGGTGAGGCCGCACTGCAGCAGCCGCATCAGGCAAGCTGCCCCTGCTGCCAGATGTCCCTCTCAGCCTCTTAACACCCAATGAGGTGAAAGACACATGGCAGGGCTGTCTCACACAGGACAGGGCTGTTTGACTGACCTGGAACTGGTGAGGCCGCATTGCAGCAGCCCCATCAGGCAAGCTACCTCCACTACCAGATGCCCCTCTCACTCTCTCAACACTCAGAGAGCTGAAAGACTCAGACACTGCTCTTGTCTGAGAGTGTATGGGAGGCTGCTGAGAGTCCGCTGTAGCTTCCTGGGAGCTGCCCAGAAGCTGTCGAGAACCTGGGAGGCTGTCAGGGCCCAAGGGTGATGAACCTTGCAGCAGTGAGTCTGATTCAGGTGCTTGTGGTAATGGAGAAGTTGAACGTGATGGCAGCAGCTGTGGTGGCACATATTCTGCAGCAAAAAGCCACTGGTTGGTGCTGCCCCAGTGATATTCATGTACAAGACTGAGTCATGATGCAGCATATGCATGAGAATTGGAGGGGGAAGGTGGTAGTTGTGGCGGCACATACTTTGCAGCAAAATGTCCCAGATTGAGGCTGCCCTGATACATCCTGTACACAAGATGCAGGCTGCCACTACTCACAGAGGCTCAGGATAGCATGCCTGACAGGGTGAAATCTCTTTTCTATGCAAGACTGGATCGTATGAATCAAATGCAATAGTGCTCTTGTGGCAATTCAGCTGACAGACGCACACGATAGTATCTACATTGAATGCAGCAAAGGCCTGACAGACGTTGATGCTGAGCTCATGCAAAAGAATGTGTTGACAGACCGTATCATGAAGCTGCTGTTTTACCTGGAACCTTAACGCAAAGGGATTTATGATGATGTCTGAGACATTGCACCAACGCCAGGGATATGCAAATGTTACGATAAGTGACGATTGTTTCACCTGGGGCCTCAACATCTGCAGCAGCCTCTTCAGCTTCTGCCCCTTCATCCTCAATCAGCCCCAGGGCCCTATGTAGCTGCTCTTCTTCAGCAGAGCCTCTGACATAGAAGGTGTCCGATTTGGCAAGCTGAGCCCAAGCGTGGTTGCGGTAGGTGCGGGGGTTCATATGACTCAAGGTGTTGTAGCTGAAGGCTTGATCCACAGGCTGGCTTTGTGACCTCTCCAGCGCAGTCCTTGACGCAGCAGCAACTGCAACAAACAGCAGGAACATGAGGGTGTGTACGCTTATTGCCAAGTAAACCAGAGTGCTATAGCTAAAGGCTTGGTCTACAGGAGGGCTTGGTGACCTTTCCAACACGCTCCTCCACTTAGCAGCAACTGCAAGAAATAGTAGGCATCACAAAGGCCAAGCGTGGTTGCAGTAGGTGGCGGAATTTATGTGACTCAATGTGTTAAAGCTAAAACCTTGGTCTGCAGACTGACTCTATGATCTTTCCAGCACGCTCCTTGATGCAGCAGCAGCTGCAACAAACACCAGGAGTTAGAAGCTGTGCTTACCGTGCATCAAATATGCTTTGATCTGAGTGAACGCTGTTGCTGATGGCTTCAATTTTGGACTGATTGGGTGTCCATTCTAAGCCTGATGTATGCCCACAGAGAAAGTCAAACCCGCAACACATCTCACGCTTGCACAAGCACAGGTGCAGATCCAGTCATCAAGCAGCTACAGAAGCAGACAGCTTGACAACACGTACAGTACCTGGCAAAGTGGGATTGTGCTCGCTGTGTGCCCTTTGCATGGAGGTGGGGGCGTCAAATGCGGCCCTGGGGGGCGAAGGGGGGCGGCCATCCATCAGAGGCTGCTGCTCCTCAAACAGCTCTGGATCATACCCTGACCGTGTCACCTCCCTGATGCAGTCAGCACAGTCATTGTCCGTGCATGTTCTATTTTGCGACAAGATCTGAATGACCTGCCAGCTTTGAAAGATGTCCAGCGAGCTGTTGCCTTCGGCATCCTCCAACAGCCCTTGCAGCCCCCAATCTGGGTACACTATTCAGGTGTCTCAACAGCAGCTGCTAGCACAGGCTTGATTGCAGCTTTGTCATGTCATAGGGCTGCAATCAAGCGCTCAGCATGCGTACAGGCTGTGCTTGCAACACCTTGACAGCTGAAGCAACATTGTAATCAACCCTTTTGGTAATATACTTAGGAACCGTTTCTCTAATTCTTTATGGTTTAGGCTGAGATATATTCTCTCACGATTACTAATGTTAAGCATGCAGCATGTGTACATGTTGTGCTTGCCACAGCTCAGCACGTCAAGCAAAAACACGGCAATCAAGCACGCAGCATGCATACATGCGGTGCTTGCAGCAGCTCAACAGCTGAAGTAATACTGTAATCGGCGCTCAGCACGCATACATGCGGTGCTTGCAGCAGCTCGACAGCTGAAAAACACTGTTATCAAGCGCGCAGCATGCAGACATGCTGTGCTTGCAACAGCGCAGCAGGTGGAGCTACACTGTAATCAAGCACGCAGCAAGGATACATGCTGTGCTTGCAGCAGCTCGACAGCTGAATCTCCGTTGTAATCAAGCACGCAGCATGCACTCATGCTATGCTTGCAGCAGCTCAGCAGGTAAAGCAAAGCTGCAAACAAGCACACAGTATGCATGCAGGAGGTGCAAGCAGTTTGTTGATAGCGGGGCATGGCTTGCACAGAAAGTATCACCTGATGTGGAGGGCGATGTTGGCAGCTAGCATTATACAAAGTGATACCTCATGAGATGAGCAATGCTGGCAGCTAGCATTTACAAACTATTACCTGACACGATGGGCATGCTGACAGCTAGCACTGCATAGAACATTACCTGATGTGATGAGCAATGCTGGCAGCTAGCGTTACACAAACTGATACCTGATGTGATGCGCAATGTTGGCAGCTAGCATTTCATAAAACATCACCTGATGTGATGAGCAATGCTGGCAGCTAGCATTACACAGAGTGACACCTGATGTGATGGGCAATGCTGGCAGCTAGCATTTCATACAACATCACCTCATGTGATGAGCAATGCTGGCAGCTAGCATTACAGCAAATGTTACCTGATGCGATGGGATATGTCAGCAGCCAGCACCATCACTACAAAAAGGAGGTACAGGACCAGCAGCGAGCACGCCTTGACCAAATTCACCTGCAACAAAGCAACTGTTGGCAGATTGGCCGTACGATCTCATCAAGCTGTGCTGTTTCATGACATACTGTGCAGTGCTGTGCAGTGCAGTGCTGTGCTGTGCAGTGCTGTGCAGTGCAGTGCTGTGCTGTGCAGTGCTGTGCAGTGCTGTGCTATGCTGCATTGCGCTACATTGATGGAGGATGATGCACGGCAAGCTTTGATCAGCAGGGAATGGGCTGACAGCAAAGGGGGGGCGACCAAGTGTGCACAGGTATGTTCTGTCAGGTCAAAGGTTCAAAGCCTCCAGGTCCGCCTAGAAGGACCTGGAATGACATTGTTTTGTCTGACTTTCAAAGTTTGAAATTCAAACGTCCCTATAAAGACGCTCAGAACAAGCCTGCCTAGCGGTACTTGGGCCACACACACATAGCACATGTGCTGGAATGTGTACATTTAATTGTCAATAATACAGGTGTGGGTGATTGAATCAGCCCCAAGAGACTGAGGAAGCACACCAATGTCACAGATTGACTGTCAGACTGTTAGGGTAACAAAGATTGTACAGAACCAAGGAGCCTTAGCAGCATTACCACCATGCTGAGCAGTGTTGACAGCTTCAGTGTGAGCCATCATAACCACGCTGACGAGCCCTGACTTTGTAGACTTGGACAGGTCGAGAGTCACATGATTGTATGGCACTCTCTCAGAGCAACAGAGAATGTCGCTGGTTTGGCATTCACACATCCACTTTCAGTAGTTATTCATTTGCCTGGACCTCCTTTGTTTGTGTCTATTGCACAGCTTGGACGTGATTTCTCGTAGTACCGTACACAGGTCACATGAGAGACAACAGTAAATGTTGCTGACCTTGCCAGACCATAGTATGATGGCCACAGCCACCACAGCTATGGCGTATGCTGCCACATCTCTGACTAAAGCACCACGTACTTTTGCCCCTTGGCAGCACAGCATGACACTGCCCGCCACCACACAGCCAACAAACATGCCTCCTCCTGCAGCACAGCAACAATAACAAACATACTAATAATGCTGATGATGACACTGTCCAGCACAAGTGCTTGGTGTGTGTCGCCCAGTTCTGTCTCGTGAGGTAGGCTTGTTCTGCGTGTCTTTGTAGGGATGTCTGACATTCAGTGTTCGAGAGTCAGACAAAACAATGCTATTCCAGATCTGACTAGGCAACCTGGACGTGCACTCCTGCAGCAAAGCATGCCTTTTGAAAGCATTTGCTTGAAGCTGGACCATGGGGAGCTCTCGGGAACAGCTGCTATAGGTCAAGGTTTGCTTCTGTATCTGGCCATAACCTGTTGCACGCATGGGTGGATCAGACAGTTTACATTGAAATGCAGACTGTCCACCCAGTGTGTGGTCTGACTTCCAGACTTCCATAAGGGAAACAATAGACGTCCATTTTGTGATGCTCAGAACAAGCCAGCTTGGCGAGACAAGACTTGTGCCCCACACACCTAGCACTATTGCTGGAAAGTATAACCACTACCATTATTGTAACCCAGTAACTTGAATCAGATGGCTCAACAATTGCTGATGACACGCCTCAGCAGAATCAGGTGAAGCAAGCTTAACAGGGTTCACGGTGCAACAGCATACATTGCATTGCTAGCAGTCACCAGGTTGAAGTTGTTTGACATGAAGCTTGAGCCCAAGAGAATGTGTGTTTTGTGGGAGTGATCAAAGCGTGCATGCTTACCAAGCAAGGATCCAAGGGCCATCTTGTACTGCCCTGCCCTGACAGCTGCGATTGATGCAGAAATGTCTGGCGCTCCATTGCCCAAGGCCAGGAATGTGACTGCAATCATACATTACAAGTGAGCGACGCGTCAGCGTTCCATACATGTGCTGTGAGCTTGCAATGCTGATGAGTGCGCATTTTGCAGAACGGTCGTGTCAACCATGTACAGCAAACTCTCTTTGTGAGGACACTTGATGTAAAGACAATCTTGATGTAAAGACAAAGCCATTAGTAGCCAATTACTGGAATCTGAGTTCAGTAAGCCCTCTGAGTAAGGACATTTCAATGTAAGGACAACTTTCTTGGTAATTCAAGCAGTCTTAGAATCAGAGTTTAATGTACCTCCAGCAAGTCTTGGAGGGAGCCCGAGCTCTTGAGACAGCTGTGTCAAGATAGGACTCAAGAAGTTTTCAGCAGTACTGCCAAGCACTCGAAACAGCAAGAGTAGCAAGAAAACACAGGCTATTTGAAGCAGGCTGCTGACAACATAGCCGGCTGGCTTGGCGTGGCAGTAGTATAACTTGACGTAGTCAATCAAAGCATCTGCAGTCCACCAGGGCTACTCGACAGCTGCTCACAAGGTATGTCTGAAACACAGACTCAGCGCAGGACTGACCCGAGGTACAGTGCTTTTTCACGAAATCGCACTGAGCTGCTGGTGTTCGATGTCTCACAGTTGCGCACTCTAAAGCCTGCATCGGGTCAGACAGATAAGACCCCACTTGTGATCTGTATCAGTAACATTGACTCAGCAGCTTGCACACCTTGGTCGTGTTCGCAACAGGGGGAGACACCCAAGCCAACACAGGAACGCTATGACTCAGCGCACATAGCAGCAGTATCAAGAGTTTACGCATTGGACGCTTCGCATTTGCGTTCAGGATCGCGAGCCATACCGAGTGGGAACAGTTGGATGCATGCATGATCAGTCACAGCTACATCCTGACTCAATGACACCATGTTGAGAAACCTTGGGACCTGACATCCAACCCAATTTATGGAGGGGTCTGCGATGATAAAGATGATGTCGTGTGAGTCAAAGGCTGCTGAATCTGTCTTGCTGGCCTACTTCACCAGTCTACACGTATATACAGTTGAACAGTGTAAGGTACAGCTCCTAAGACAGGCCTAACTTGCGGCTCACTTAGTTGCAAACATAGAGCAACTGTATACATGCGTTCCTAAGCAGCTGCTGCTGCAGGAGTTTGTTCATCCAGCAAAACATCCAGCTGTATCTGTCTCACGCAGACGGCTTGAGAGTCAGAGGTCACTCGGGCATGAGAGTTTAACGCAGACAGCTTGCAAGCTAAAGACAAGCCGCAAAGCTTATACAAGGCTTGGGACAATAGTCATAGTATGCACTTTCTTAAGGCCTGCACGACATGCCCGTCCTCTGCATCTGCCAAAGTAAGCAGTAACTTCTCGTTGTGACGACTGCTGTCGTTTGCAAGAAAGCACTGATTTGCGTTACAATGAATTGTCTGTACTCACAAGGTGCTACTGCAGTCAGAATGCAGTGCTTGAATACCAGTTGCGTTGTCCTTACATTGAGAACGTCCTTACATTGAGAGAGACGTGACAAAGAGAAGTGGCTGTGCTGCTATGTGTGCTCAGCCAGCAGCTTGGCAATGCCGTGTCTCATTCTCTGCCACTGTGCAGGCGAAAGTTCAGCTCCAGCTGTGGCCACTGCCTCGCTACCGAGCAGACACCCACAAGCAGCACAACCCTGCATGAGTAGAGGCAATTTGTTGTTCATGCCAGAAGCAGCAATTGATTTGCTCAACATCAGAGCACCTTTCAACTGTAAATCTGCAAATGACAGCTCAAACAGATGTGGCCACGAACTCACTGCCCAACAGACACCCACAAGCAGCACAAGCCTGCATGTGTCTTCTGAAACGCAAAGTCAATGTCAACATGTCACACCAATCAAATTGTTTGGTAATCATCAAAGCACCTGTCGACTGTAGACCTGCACATACGACTGTAGACCTGCATTTCTAAGCAAGCAAGACTCAAGCAGATGTGCTGCAATGCACATTGCAGTGCTGGCGTCAATCTCTTCTCTGTCCAGATTGTTCTGTTTAGCCTGTCTCCAATCTAAGTCAAAGGTAAACATGGGATCAGGCCAGGAGGCATGTATACAAATCCCTCAAATAGCCTCAACCACCCCAAGTCATGGAGTTCCATATGACGCAGGAGACTTCACTCAGGTAAAAGCAGTTGAGTGCCAAACATTACATGCTTTAGCTGACTCAGTGCGTTGTGAGGGTTTTTTTGTGCTCGGGCAAACTGACTGTGGGCAAATTTGTTTGGAGGCACTTCACTCTGTATGCAAATAACGAGGTGCTAGAGCCCTCACTGGAAAGCATGGCATTGTTGTTGAGTCTTGCTGCAAAGCATGTAAATGTGAAGAAACCTCATTGGATCGCATGCAAGTGATTATGAGCCTTACTAGAAAAACACGTAAACGAAGGTTGTACCTGCAGGGTGGAGCCTCTGAGGTAGGCATGCAGGAAGCCTGCAGTCCCTGCCCCCACCGTGTCTACCATGCCTACCTGTGGCACGCTGCAGGGCAACTGCTTCTGTGTGCACCTAGCCAGGTGACACAGCCTTACTAGAACGCATGCAGTTGTTGATCAAGGTCAATGGAAAGGATGTCAAAAGCAACTGTACCTGCAGGCTGGAGCCTCTGAGGTATGCATGCAGGAAGCCTGCAGCAAAGCAGTCCCCTGCCCCTACTGTGTCCACTATGTCTACCTGTGGCGGGCTGCAGGTCAACTCTTCACCAGCTGAACTGCGTACCAAGCAGGGCTGACTGCCCCTGCTCACTGCGCACACCTGCTCATAGTACACAGCCTGAGTAATGTCATCAACCCTCATGATTTCATTAGCTTGCCCCGTCACAGTTGTGAGTGACTAGTGTTTCTACTGATGAGTTTGTTTGATCAGCTAGTGTGGACATTGATGCACTGCCTTTACTCATTGTGTTGACTACAGGAGCCAGTACACATCAATCACCAAAGCAGTCGAGCTGTGTGGCACCATTGTCATGCATGCTGCAACAGCAGGCAGCACACGCATGTCCTGTGCTGCTTGAGCTGATGCATTGCACCGTACGTGTGGTCTTGTACAGGGTAAGTGTTTTTTGGTGACGCATTACAGATATTACCTTGCAGTGCTGCAGTAAGAATGCTTGGGTGGCTTGTATGCTGTCTGAATCATCCTTGCCTTTGACACCTGCCAGCTACAATGACACAGTCAGTAAGGATGTGCGATAGCAGACATGCGAATAGTACAGCTTTTGGACATCATCAACAGCAACAGTCGCTCCTTATCAAACAGGTTGAAAGCAAAGCACTAACGCCAATTTTAATTTTTTGTTCTGACTATGAACCATGCTAGAATCAAAACGACATTTGCTCATGCTCATTAGACACCATAATTGCAACACACTTTGCACTCATGAGCAATTGTCCAACCCCATGTCTGATCTGCAAATCTATGGTTGTCTGAACTCAGTATGTACAATGCATATAATCCTTGCACCCAACAGGTGTAGTGTATGCAATCCTTGCACCAAACATGTATGCGCATGTGATCCTTGAACCAATCATGTACAGTGCATGTGAAGCTTGCACACAGCATGGTTGATGCATGTGATCCTTGTATGCACTCCAAAATTGACACGTGATTCTTGCACCCAACATGTATGCTACATGATGCAGGCACAACAGGGAGATTTACCTGTGCCACTGTCAGAGCTTCTGCTTCATTACACAGCAGCAGGTCCACCAGGCCTTCTTTCAGTATGCTCAGCAAAGTCTGCCAGCAATTCTGTACCACCTCAAAACTTGCTGTGTCTAGACATACCTGCATCATGTGCCTGTGAGTCACAGAGCATATACTTGAACATCATCAAGATAACACCAAACTAAGCTGTGCCACTGCGGGAGCTTCAGCTTCATTACACAGCAGCAGGTCCACCAGGCCATCTTTCAGTATGCTCTGCGAAGTCTGCCAGCACTTCTGTACCACCTTGAAACTAGCCATGTCTAGACATACCAGCATCATCAGCCTGTGCATAAAGAGCATACAACAGACATCATTAAGGTACCAGCTCAAAGCTAGCTGTGTCTAGACATACCTGCATCATAAGCCTGTAGGTCAAATAGCACATGATGTGAACATCATGAACCGAAGTAGCTGCTTTGATTGACCAAGTCTGCAAGAGCTCGATCACACTCTGCGTTTCAGTCTTGGTAACATCAAAGTTGTGGAAATTTCTCGCATTGTGGCAGCTTGTACGCCTTCCAGTGTGCACATGGTGTGCATGACAAAACAAGCCAGCAGCAATCACCATAGACTTTACATATGACGTGATTGGGGTTTTGACCATGATGTGTTATGGCCTGTTGCCAAGCGATGCAGTTACACATACAGTATGATAGTCACAACAGACACTTGATTGCTCCTGAGCGTACCCAGCTGCGCTCCTTGAGCCTGCCTAGCATGCACTCTGACGGATTTCGATGAGAGTCACAGTAACCTCTCAATACAACATCTGCATTGGTGACAACAAGGGTGTCCTTACATCGTATTGTCCTTACTCAGAAGTGCCGCTGTAGTCAGAATGCAGTGCTTGGCTCCCAGATGCATTGTCCTTACATCAAGAATGTGCTTATATCGAGTGTCCTCATATGAGAGATTACTGTACACTGCTCACCTCTGCTCCAGCAGCCTTTGCAGCTTGCATAGCACCCCGAGTCAGCTCAGGCTTGAACAGGCAATACCCTTCACAGTGAAGCAGCCTGCAATTGGTTGTCCAGCCATCTGGAAGCTGCTCAGCGCTCTCAAGCTCAGAAGCAGCACCGAGGTGAGTTCGCATTGTGCGCTCGCCGTCTGGAGTCAGTAAGCACAGACATGTGGCTGTTGCTTTGCCGCTAGAGCTTTGCAGAAGTAGTGGATCCACGTGCTGCTTCTTGAAATGGTCATAGAACTGCCTGCAGAACTGTACATGCTGTTTTGCAGCCATGGGAATAAAAAGAACTTTGCGCTGCTGACAGTGCTGATGAAAGTTGGCAGGATCGATGGAGCTGCAAAGTACTGGTGGACAGGCATCACTTTGCGCAGTTGTGTTGTGCTGTTGAGTTTTCGAGTGAAAGCTGTTGAGAAGACCAACAAAGCTCCATTGAAACAGCAGACAGGCGTTACCTTCCTGCATCATCGAGTCCAACCATACCCATGAACCTGGCTGACCTTTGCTGCAGAGCTAAGTTGCCCAGCCCCTTGAGCACGTTGGCGGCACTCCCACCGTGCACACTGCAGGCGGGGAGACATAATCAAGCTGAACGGTCGCATGAGCAAGAACTGAGATGCGCATTTGAAGTGACACTTACTTGGCGCGTGGATCGTCGTCGTCAACTCGCTCTAACAAGCTATCCATGTCACACTGTCTTAGAGACGTCGATCCACCGCGTTGCAGACCGAGCTGATCAAAATTGCCAGCGCTGACTCGTACCAGTACGTCCACAATGGGGTCACCAAGACCCACAATGGAAGTATTTGCCGCGCTGTTCGTCATAGTTCGTTGATCACAGCCGAGCAGCTTTCGATCTCGAGTTTTCAGCGAAGCACCCAGGCTGGTCAGGCCGATATGCAGAGTGCTCTGCATGAGCGCACGGGGGCTGGAATGTGAGAGGCCATGCAGGCCCGTGCCGCTTCGAGCGCTGTCTGGCCGTCAAATCTGGCGTCTTGGAGTTCTCAACCGACTAACAGGGTAATCTGAATAATGCTGCTGCTATAGCTAGGCAGAGCTAGCAAAGCGCAATGCACTCGTCTCAGCGTCTCAAATTCGCATGATGCTTCGTAGTACTTGAGCTATGTCGCTCACGCATGCTGCTGATCGGTCCTTAACTCGATGCAGGGCAGGCTGCAGCTTTGGCAAAAGATCACCACAGCTGGTGTTGCTTGTCTTTGGCAGCGCACATGGACAGCATCTACAATCGCGGCTGACGAGCCTAATCTGCATCGTTCTGCCACAGCTTGCAATACAGTGATCAATGTGCTGCTGTTCTTTGCCTGGCAAAAGAGCCTGCACTGCACAGATCAGTACAAGAAGATTAGTGCCTCTTCCAAATTCACTGGCAAGCCTTCTCGCAACGCCTGATTGGTCTCACAGGATCCCTGGTATGCTTTGCGCTGTTCTGGCAAGTGAGCCCTGATACAAGCAAGCCATCATGACTGAACACGCTGACGACAATCACGTATCATATGACCTGTGCCCCTGGTTTGCTTGTGAATGATCAGTGCCATCATGGGTATCAAACCAGTGTTGCTGAGTGATGATCAGCTGCCAAGTCGTACCTGGTGCTTGTCATTGTCTGGGCTCTGTTCTAACAAATGAGCCCTCAGCTCAAAGTCACATGCTCAACTGAGATTGTGCGGAGCTGCCAATCAGTCCATCAGGTAGGAGCCAACGCTTCCTGTCTGTCTACATGCAACCTTCTTGGAATAGCGCTCAAGCTCTGCTGTGCAAGCATCTCAGCATGTTGCATCGTCAGCCTATATTTTGGGCATTCAGGATGCAGCCGCTTGCTGCTGCAGCTCATGTATAGTTTATGCACATGCCCCAGCAGCAACATGCCTCAGGCACAACTCAGACAGAAGCCATAGCAGCAAAATGAATCAGGCACATCTTGGACAAATGAAACAGCAGCGATATGCGTCAGGCACAACTTGAACAACAACAGCTTAAACATGGTCAGGCACAACTTGGACAGAAGCAACAGCAGCAAAATGAGTCAGGCACAACTTGGCCAGCAGCACAGCTTCAGAGAGCTGCAGTGCTTACTAGAAGGTTGCCAATGGCCAACTATGGAGCAGATTCTCAGCAGTCTAATGCACAGCTGGAAAAGCTGAACAGAGGTCTTCTGCAGAGCAAAAGTCAGCATCAGCTTGCTTGAATGTTTTGTGACATTCCTGCTGGTGAATGACTGCTCACCGCTGGTGCTTGTCACATCTGCTTTGTGTGTCTTCATTCGCCGTAGTAGGTGCTGGTGCGTGGACAGAATATGTATGAGCAATGGGTCAGCATTCCAAACAATGATATTGACAGGCAGCCTATGTATAGGTACATGTGTACAGACTGTACAGACTTGCACTTGCCATAGCAGTCTTCAGTCTATGGAGCTGCGCCAAATGATAATATGGCTGCACAGTAGGTGCCTCAGTCAACAACAGTAGTAGCTGCAGAATCCTGGGTTGCCTCTTTGAACAGAGGCTCAGCATATTAAACGTCCCTTTCCTTTTCTTGCCAAATGTGTCACGCAGGTGCTGTCAGTCTGAGAGTGTCTCCTCTGAGCGCTGCTCACATGTACATCATGCATGGCATGCACCATCCTGTCTTGTGCGGCCTCAGACAGCTGCCTACATAAACGTTCTGAAAATCTGTGCAGCATGAGAGTCCTAGCAGTTGCCCTTGTAAGCCCTTGGCTTGGAGTGTTGTTGCCAACCCTACCTAGGGTCAAGTTGACGTTATCCCTGTACGGAAGGCAAGTGCCGTACATATCGCGGTCAACACGTGGACGGCGTGGACACCATGTGGGGGGGGGGGGGGGGGGGGAAAGGAGNNGGGGGGGGGGGGCGGGGGGGGGGGGGGGGGGGGGCGGGGGCAAGGAATGCCGCCACAGGCCAAATTCAAATATCCTGTGACGGAACCGCGCAGCAAACCACATCGCGTAGACGAGCAGCAAGGAGCAGACTTAGATTGCAGCGACAACAGCTCCACCGAAATTGTGAAAATGAAGCTTCAATGTGTGTTCTTGATCTGTCTGTCAGCGGCGGTTCGAACTGGGGCAGACACAACAGTTTCAGTTCGTGAGTTTCTTGATAAGATCTTGTCAGACTGCGCCCGCAACGCTTACTGCGACATTGCATGCGCTTACACCTTTGTGACATTTGGCGACGCCACTTTTTCATAACAGTGAAGGTGTATATTTGACGACTTGCTTGCTTGCAGCGGTGAACGGCCATGCGGTACCTGTGACCGACGTCGATGGCTTTGACAGTGCGCCGACCACACGCGGAGGTATGTCGTTCGGCGCAGTGTCTGCTGCTGGTTGTTCGTTTGCTCGCACTGCTAACCCGCAAGCTGCCTGCGAGCCCGCAGCTCATTTGCCGCTTCCCTGGGAGTTACAGATCTTAAGCTTAACCGCTAACGCTTGAAGCTTGTCTACGAACGCTGCGCAGATGACATCACTGTCTCCAAGCCTGATCAAACTTTTTCACAAGCCGGTGACGGTATTGATTTCGCAGTCGGAGTTCAAGACGGCAAACCGGTGCGACTCGCAACTTGTGACTTGTACCTGCTACATATCCAGTCATGGCTGGCACTTGCAGCTGACGCCCTTGCTGCTAGGGCGCCCTTGCTGCCTCCTCAAATGCTTGTGGTGTTGCCAATCCCGATTGCAGGCTTTCAGCACCCGCATTGCCAAGCAGCGGTCGCATCTCTGCAGCTTGCATGTGCCTGCATGCTGTCCGCCTAGCTTGCTGCGAGTGCATTGGCGATGACGAGATTGCCAGGGTGTCACTTGCTTTGTTTCAGGTCGTAGACCCTTCGGTTGATGTGCCAACTGTGGAGAACTCTGTGTCTGAGGCTGCTGGCAGAAGACTCTTGACTCAAAAAGCCAGCAAGGGCAGAAAGTTGTTGGCTGGACTAGAGCTGTCCGGTGAAGGAGTGTCTGCAGGCAATGATGTTATTGGGGAAGATGCAAATGCATATGGGAAAGGAAACTCTGGAGAGCCTCTGCCCAATCTGTCAGACACACACATTCAGGTCAGTCCAACACCGTGCACGTGAACGTGTTGCTGCAGCTGGCTGCATGTCTGCAAAATGACTGTCTTAGCAGAATGCTCCATTTGTAACACAGACAAGGCAACTGAAAGACTGTCACCATGCTTTATGACCTCACTGGGCTGGGTCATAAAGCCTTATGATAAAGGAAGGCCTAATGCTTTGCCACTGCTGCATGTGAATTTAAAAATGTGAAGATGAGTACTTGTTGCAACGCATTTCATGCTGTTTAGCAACTTGAAACCTTAAATTCAAGATCAACATTGCACATATGCCTCTTGCGTTACGTTTGTGTTGTATGTGCAGCCTCACGGAGTTGACTCAACGACCACTGTGGCTGGTGAGGACACTTCAGGCGGCGCAGGTTTCAATCCTGACTGTGTTGGTGAAATTGAGGGGTACAATGAAGGGAAAGCATGCACATATGCAAATGGCAAGTGAGGCATGAACAGCGCCTGTTTGACACTGCAAAGCCCAAAAGCGAAGCAGGACATTGGTCCTGCAAATGTGCACGCCTGTCATGCAGCTCCAATTTTGCCAATTCATCCAAGAAAGTATTCAGAATTCAGAAGGAGTGAGCTTTTCATCTCATCAAGACAGTTTGAACTTTGGGGTCAGAAGCTCCACAACAGCAATTTACTGTGTCGGTCAGTACAGGCATCTATGTATGCGTATTATTTCGGCAGGCCGGTGTTGCACATCAGCTTTTGCAGCATGAAGAAGCTGGCAAATTTGGTTATACTGAGCAGCACTGGCAGTCGCCTACCAGCTTGACATGTTCTGTACATTTCGTTGATGGCATTTGATACAAATTTTGTTGAAGCTATGTACAGAAATGTTCATTGAAGACACTCAACAGGATCAGCAGTTCGAAACGCCAATGCATTCTGAAGTCAGACAAGCACAGTTTGCAGCTGTCACACTTGCTTTTATCTCCAGCTTGTACATAGAGAGGTGTAGTTGCCGCATGTAGACTGCGAGCAGTACTAGCAGTGGAACAATCTGTACACCCATTGTGTAAATCCCGTTTTATTGATCTTATTGTGCATAGCACGACGCTGGCAATCAGATGCACAGGCATATAGCACAGGACAGAGTCGCCTATCTGTTGTCTATTTGCGTGCACAACACAGTCTACTTGCTGAATGTTGGCAGTCACGCAATGTTACTCACTACTGCTGCTGACCGACCCAAAATTCGCTCTAGAGCAGGCTGTAATTCTGGTGAAAGACTCATGCTATTTGTGATGGCTGCGACAAGCTGCTGCTGCTGATCTCTGGCAGCACGCAGTTCAGCATCCACAACTGCAGGTGATACTCTATTCCTGTATCGTCCTGCTACAGCGTCTTCTAAACTTTTCGCAATCTGCTGCTGGCCACTGGTCAACAACAACGCCTGCACAGCACACATTGGCATGAGATGACAGCTTTCAAGCTGGCCCTCAGACACTCCTGCAGTGGAAATCTGATGCAGCAAGGTTCTTGGTATGCTTTCAGTGTGCAAGTCTGTACAACACTGTCTGCAGTCTGCTTCATCATTTACTCCTACCTTGCTTTTGGGGCGCATAAAAGCGCAATTGCACCTATATTGCGAAAAGATGAGCTACAACAGCAGATCCTGATCAAGCGCATGCTGAGATGTACATGCAAGCTACATCATTACAAATCATGCATGTTCAGGCAAAGCAGCTGGCATGCACAGCAGCACCGAGTGATGAACAGATGCAGAGCCATACCTTGTGCTTGTCATTGCCAGCCACATTGGTGGCGACTCGCACTGCAGCCTCTTGCTGCTGCAGCTCATCTACCCTGTACACACAAGCAGCAAGAATCAGTCAATAGCCAGTTGCATAGCAGCACAGCCAACAAGTGTGCCATGCTTGATCAACATTTGCTTGCCACAGACTCTGAGTGTACAAGTTGGCTGCAGCATCTGAGGGTGCAAGTTGGCCAGGTGCAGGTTGGCTGCAGCAGAGTTGCACAGCATGTGCAGCTGAGCTTTAGGCCCCTGAGAGTATCTGCAGCACGTCATGGGATGCAACCTCTGTCACTTGCAGCTTTCACTTCATCTGCCGGCTGGGCTTGCTGCATGTTTGCTGTCACTCATGTGTCCGTCAACAAACAAACCCATGCTTTGAAGGGCATGGCATTATGGATACGCCATTGACAGAGCATTGTAGAGTGTGACACCTGTCATGGGCGGCTGCCACTTCATCTGCCAGCTGGGCTTGCCGTGCATTTTCCTTGCTACGACTGTATTCAAAAGCGAACCAAAAGAAGTCGGCTTCGATGAACTAGAATTGTTGCCATACCACTCAGACAATCAGACAAAGCAACTGCACAGCATGGATAGGAAACATCACCGGTCATGAGCAGCTGCCACTTCATCTGCCAGCTGGGCTCTTTGTGCATCCATAGCGGCCACACGCTCATCAGTGGCTCGGGACTCACGCTTGGTGTCCCTGATACTGCGCTCCAGCTCCCCTAGTGCCTTTTTCAATGCCTGCTCTGTGATGTCAGGGATCTTCTTCATGGTTGCGGCACGCCCCTGTGAGCACAGCAAACAACACATTACCAAGCAGCAGCAGTGATGACCCCAAGACTCTAAGAGCTTTGCGGTCCGCTCCAAGCATCTGGCTGGATGTCAAAGCACAGTGTTCAGCGTCCATGATGCTACACTCCACCTCCCCTAGCGCTTGCTTCAATGCCTGGTCTGTGATGTCAGGAATCTTCTGCATTGTTGCAGCACGCCCCTGTGAGCATGGCGAGCATGCTAAGCTGTGCACAAGGTACAGTAACCTCTCTTTGTGACGACTGCTCTGGTCACCAAGTAATTTGTCCTTACATCAAAGAGTCCTTGCTCAGAGGCACTACTGCAGTTGGAATGCAGTGATTGGTTACCAATGGCGTTGTCCTTACATCAACGTTGTCCTTACATCAGGGTTGTCCTTGCATCAGGGTTGTCCTTACATCGAGTGTCCTTACAAAGAGAGGTTACTGTAGGTGCGCAATGATGCATGTATGCATGCATGTGCTTGAATGGTGCTGGTGCACACCACGAGAGCAGGGATTTTTGACGAGGCAATGGAGCTCATCAGCTTGAGTGAAGCTCATGTGCTTGCTTGGTATTGCCTGGAGCTCTTGCGCTTGAAGCATACATCGTTAACGTTTTCTTCAGTTTTTTGATGGCCCAGAAAGGACTCGACATTTTGTGTGCCTTGAAATCTGGCGTGTTTTTCTTTTTCGCTGACAGATTGAGCTTGTGTGCTTTGATGATGCTGCATTGAGATTATGTGGTTGGAGTGTGCACTATGAGGTCAGTGAGGTCTTTCTGGGCAAGGAGACACGTGCATACACTTGAGTGCTTGAATGGTGCTGGTGAATACCTTCAGCACGATGGTGTCCCTCTTGGCAATGGAGTGCTTCAGGTCCAGCAGCAGGCTCTCCTGGACGCTGCCATTGCTAGCGCACACAATGTATGTACATTTCAAGGCACCTACACTCCCATACGCTTGAGCAGTGTTTTTGCACACCTTGAGGGCGATTGTGTCTTGGCCATGAGGCACTTGTGGTCCAGCAGCAGGCTCTCCTGAGTGCTGCCAGCGCAAGCACACACAAGGTC
Organism: Trebouxia sp. TZW2008; assembly: GCA_002118135.1. Taxonomy (NCBI): domain Eukaryota; kingdom Viridiplantae; phylum Chlorophyta; class Trebouxiophyceae; order Trebouxiales; family Trebouxiaceae; genus Trebouxia; species Trebouxia sp. TZW2008. The sequence goes on from BDIU01000482.1 coordinate 36,219, forward strand.
TATACATGCCATGTAGCACTTACAGATACATCGTGCCAAGACATCTATGCACTTGTGTGCTAGAATGATGCTGGTGCATACCTTCAGCGCGATGGTGTCCCTCTTGGCAATGGAGCGCTCAAGGTCCATCAGCAGGCTCTCCAGGATGCTAACACTGCTAGCACTCACAGGGCGTGTGTGCGTCACAGCATCTACAGGACAGACTTGACTGCTACCATATTTTGACACAAATCATTTGAGTCATTCAAGGAACGGTCCTGTGCTTGAAGTATGTACCTTAAGGGCAATGGTGTCTCTCTTGGCAATGGAACGCTCAAGGTCGAGCAGCAGGCTCTCCTGGATGCGCGCCAGCTCGCCCGCCCTGAGCTGCATGCGGTGGATCTCCTTCTTCATGGCTCCCACCACATCCCCTCCCACACCGGGATCCAGTACATCGTTCATCTCCCTCTCCAATTCGATCTTGCGTTGCCATAGCATCACCTGCAGATGGGCAGGACTCACATGTTGGCTAGAATGCATATGTTCAAGTCATACACGGCCACTCCATTGCTAGGGTCCAGCACATCGTTCATCTCCCTCTCCAGCTCAATCTTGCGCTGCCATAGCATCATCTGCATTTGAGCATGTAAAGAAACTTGGTTCATTGTGCCAGCACCATGCTGCTCTTCAACTTGTGCTGCCACAACATCGCCTGCAGATGAGCATGCAGACTGCACTTGCCTCTTTTGTGTCAGCGCAATGCCCAACAGAAACGTCATCCTTGCTGCAGCTCAGTCTTGCATTGGCACGGCATTGCTTAGAGCATGAGTCACATATACACAAGGTCTGCCAGCAGCTGAGCCTTGTCATGGCAACGCGCTTGGTGCACATTCACACTGTCTGTGCCACATCAAATCCAATCATTGGGCACAACTGGCAGGCCTGTTGGGTAGAGTACAAGAAGGTCTGCTTGCAGTCAGGTTCTGTCTTTGCATCTACAGCAGCTATGGTTGCATATTGGCACTGTTGTGAGCATGTGGACCCAGGTGACCGCAGTGACTCAACAGACCTGATCTGAATTTACATACGGTCTACAAGCAGCTGCAATCCATGTTGGAAGCTCCTCTCATAGACAATCACAATGTACCAATCAAAAACCCAGATGATTTCCAAATAAGCATACCTGCTTTTCAGTGTCCACAATGTCTGCCAGCAGCTGGGCCTTGTCTTGGCGGCTGCCATCAATGGACACCTTCAGCCTGTCTGCAGCTTCCTCCATGTCCTGCATAACACATGGCTGGATTCATTCCAGTCGATGATGATTGCACGCAACTAGCAAGCATGGATACTCTTGCAGATGAATCTCAGGAGACAATAGGTATGATGCAAAACGTCCAATGAACTGCAACCTGTCACTGACCTGTGCAGCAGGGCCTGATGTTGACAAGCAACATCAAATCGCTCGACGTGAGGCGCTAAGGCAACAAGACACTTGACAAGCAAGCAGCTTTGCAACACAGGTATTGAAAGACAAGACGTCATGACACAAGTCATAGTTGGCAATCCTGTGATGCAGCAAGAGAGGATGGCGTATACAGTAACCTCTCTGTGCAAGGACACAATGTAAACTTGATGCAAGGACAGTCTTGATGTAAACGATACGAAGGGAACTGATCACTGCATTCTGACTGCTGTGGTTGCTCTGAGTAAGGACAATTCATTGTAAGGAAGGTTTTCTTGGTGACCAACGCAGCTTTTACAAAGAGACGCCACTGTACCTGGAGCTCATGGCCAATCTGGTTCTCCAGGTTGAAGTTATCATTGACCAGCTGAACCTTGAGGCTGGCGTTGTCGGCTATGAGGGCATTGTACCTGGCCATGCAGTTGTGCAGATGGGAAATGCCCTTCTCCAAATCCTTCACCTCCTTCTGCACTGACTCATGCCTGCAGGCGTCCACTTTGTAGCGTTTCAGTTAAGCTGTGTCAAGAAGTGCTGCAAACATGCAGTGAGACAGGTGCGCAATGAACTACCCAGAATGGTTGATGTCCTTCTGCAGCACCTGTTGTCTTCAAAAATTGGACTTGTGGCATGTTTACATAGCTGTGAATGCTGTGGACCATGCAATGATGAAGATGGGCTTTGCCCTTGACTTGCGTACATTCATTTGGACTGTCTCATCATAGTTACAATTAGTCAACGCGCATTCAAGAAGCTGGACAGTGAGCACATTAGGAGGTACTCACTGTTGTCTGAAATGGGTGTGCTTGTGGTGGGTGATGATGTGAGAGGCTTGTGTTCAGGTCAACAAAGGCGCTAAAAGGTCATTCATTCACTGTGATTGCTGATTCAGTGGGTCATACTACCGTCCAGCAGATCAGACTAGGAAAGATGGTGGAATGTCTCAGGACGGCGTCGTGGTAAGATGGTACTCTGCCAAGTGCAGCACTTCAGAAATGTACTCACTGTTGCCTGAGGCAGGTGCGCTTGTGATGGGTGATAATGTACAAACAGCATGTGAGGGAGAGGAAAGTTAGAGACCACTCACTGGCGTGAAACATTCACAACCAGCTGAGGATCCACATTGTCATATGCACTTATCACAAGAACTCGAATTCTCACTGTTGCCTGAGGCGGGTGCGCTTGTGATGTGTGATGGTGAAGGAGGCCTTCAGACGCTGCAAGTCTTGGCCCAGGCGGTTGTTTTCGCTGTGCAGCTCAACCAACTCCGTCTGCCATGCCAGCCACCGCCGCTGCAGCTCCCGCCCTTCTTCACCCTTGCCCTGGATCTCCCTAGTCAAGTTGGTTACCACTGCTTCCAAGGGACCTGCAGTGTGGATGTTCTCCATCTTGACCTTGCTATCATGCTCTGTCAGTTTTGCCTTGAGGCTCCCAAGTCAGGTTTGTCACCAACGCTTCCAGGGGGATACAGAGTATAACAGTTTCAAGTGCACAAGTGTCTGCTGTGATAATCTCATATAGCATATTGTGTTGAATGCAACATAGGAATAAAGGGCAAGCAGAAGAAGACAGTGTCAAGCGCCACAGCAGGAGCGGAAACAGTGTAGGATTATATAGAATGTTAAGCGCTGGGTAGCAGCTGTACAGTGAGTTCTCTGTGTGAAGACTGCTTTGATTACCTAGAAGTTGTCCTTATGTTCAACTGTGCTTACTCAGGGGAACCACTGCAGTCACAGTGCAGTAATCAGATCCCACTCCCATACATTAAAAACGTCCTTACACCGAGTGTCCTGACAAAGGGAAGTTGCAGTACCTGTTTCAGGGCCTCCTTGCTGTGCAGACTGCAGCTTCTCATACTTGCGGTTCAGCAGGTCCACCTCCTTTGTCTTCTTCTCAATTTCGTCTGCCCTTCGCTTTAGATCAGCCTGCATAATGTTGGCAAGAGCTTGATGCGCAGACAAACCTTGGAATTCTCCCTTGTTGACAATTTGTTGTCATGCAGCGCAGTGCTCAGGGCATCAAAGCCAGAATCAATGCACACAGAGCAAGCACACTGCTGGTTTGCCAAGCTGGGGCAATAGCTGAGAGCTCATGGATATGGTGTACGGTCTTGTATCATGGCATGTCTTCAGTTGGATCAGCGCAAACTGGACAGGGTGCAAGCTGCTGGCACTGCATTGCAGCAACAGTATGCTTTGACATACTCCTCATATTTGCCAATGGTCTGCATCTTCTCATTGATGGCTGCATGTTCTCATTGATGAGGCCTAACTCGCCCATTGCCATGGTCTGCATGTTCTCATTGATGTCCCAGGCAAGGCGGGCATTGCAGCTTCAGCAGAGCAGCTGACACAACCCTATACAGCGACATACAGCAAGGAGACCGTTCAATGCAGCATGTCTGAAACTTGATCCATACCTCATATTTGCCGATGGTCTGCATCTTCTCGTTGGTGTCCTGATTGAAGAGCTGCATGGCCTGTGTGAGTCTGCTTTACAGCCCAAGCATGGCAGATTGTGCCTTTTTGTGTATGAAACCTCTGGGGTGAATACAGGTTGCATGGCTGGAAGGTGTTGCAAATCATACCTCGTATTTGCTGATGGTCTGCATCTTCTCGTTGATGTCCTCGTTGAGGAGTTGCATGGCCTGGGCGAGGCGGGCGTTGTGGCTCTGCGTGTGCAGGATGTCCACCTCCAGCTTGGCCAGCTCATTCTGCAGCTGGACCACCACCATCTCCTCATCATATACTGCACATACGCCACAGCATGTCACGCTATTGACACTACACAAGATATATGCTACATGTTGAGTACACTGCACACAGGACAAACCTGGTCAGAAACAGTCTATCGCTTCTGTCCGCACTTAGCGGAACCCCTGAGCCTGCCTGAAACTTGATCTAATCAAACAAAATTTGAACCACAGGCTCATATGATGTAAATCCTCATCACCATATTGTGCTTTTACAGTAAGTCAAGCTCTGGAGTACTTGCATATCATGCTCAATGTGTTTGCTGAAGCAACATCCTGCAAGGCCATGACTTGCACTTCGTCACTTGAACTGCATTGACGTGATGGATGTTCTCTGATGTGCATGAAGTATATACAATGTGCTGCATGTTGAGTATTGCGTACAGCACTTCTCTGATGTCCAGTTTCGAGAAATTGTCAAACACTGATGCTATGCAGCATCACTGTGAAAGTATGGCTCACTGCACAACAATTACCAGGTGAGAGTTGTACCATGCAGTACAGATGCTGCCTCTGAATGCGCCCTTTGCACTTGTTGCAATGGTCAATGACTGACAAAGGAGATCAGTGTCAGCACCGAAGCCCATTGCATGCAACAGGAATCGTGTGTGCTTGTCAGCCGTCAATGTACGTGTATTGTACACCAAGATCAGTCATTGGAGGGGCCAATTGGCAGCGTGCGTATTGCACAGCATGGTCACAAGCATAGCAACAGCAGTAGCACCGAATAAAAACAAGCACGGCATGATGAGTGGTGCAGCTCATTGGGCACACCTTGTTTACGCAGAGTCTTGATGTCTTGAGCTGTCTTAGAGGCGCTCTTCTCAGCTGTGGTCTGCTCACTGAGATTGTCCACCACTTTGGCCTCAACTGCCTGCTCACAACACAGACTTAAAAACAACCAACACAGGTGTGAAGGCACTGCTGGGCAGGATGGCCTTGCGTTTGCCGTTTTCAGTGGGGGCATGCTCGCTGCAGCTGTCTTGGGACCATGTCTCATCTGCTTGATGACAGGGTAGGCTTGTATACATAGAGCATGGGCAACAAGCAATCTACAAAGGTTGCAAATGCACTTTCATTACTGCATGCTGAAGACGTTCAAGGAGCAGTCTATCTGAACCTTGAGAACTAGGTGCAGCCTCCCAGAGGGGCAAGCTTTGCATATTTACATTGTTGAAAACGTACCAGGGAGGCGCTGTCTCATTCCACTCTTTGAATATCATGATTGCGTACCTTGATGCTGTTGTTGGCCTTGGTGATGCCCTTGTCCAGGGCCTTGCGGTCCGCCTCCAGCAGCTTAGCCTGGCTCTGAGCCTTGCGCAGCTTCTCCCCTGCCAACCCCAGTTCATGATGCAGCTTGGCATACGTCTCCTGCAACATGTCATGAAGACTTTGCTGAAGTCATGGTGCAGGAGAAGAAGAAGTATCGCACAGCTTAGCCTGGCTCTGTGCCTTACGCAGCTTCTCCTCTGCCAGCCCCAGCTCATGGTGCAGCTTGGCATACGTCTCCTGCAACATGTCAGCCGTGAGGTGATGCACATCTTGTGATGGACCATGTCAGTAGGCATGGCTCAGCTTGTGATGCTGCATGTCGGGTCCCTGCTGTACTCAGCTCATACCACAGCTTAGCCAGGCTGTGTGCCTTGCGCAGCTTCCCCTCAGCCAGCCCCAGCTCATGATGCAGCTTGGCATATGTCTCCTGCAGCATAGCAAGACAGGCCTTTGGCCACTCACACTTAGCAGCTATGCAGAAACAGGACATCTCTCATTGACATTATGCTCTTGCAACATGACAGCAGCTGGGCAAGGTTCAGCTCATGGTGCAGCTTGGCACATATCTTCTGCAACATCTCATTCAAGCAAAGCTCAGCTCTGTGAGCTGCTCACGCATGATTGATTGCTTGATTGGTTCATGACCTACAAGCTTGCTTGCTGGATCCATTGTCTGTCTGTCAGTCTGACGGTGTCTTGATAGCTCTTGAACGGCAGCGATGCAACTGTTTGAGTCATGAGCCTGGCAAGGAGAGGCTTTGTGCCACATGCTTCTGATGATGTACTTCTCAGTGACTCTGGCAACTGACCACTGGGTTGACACGTAAGTGACTGACCTGCAGCTTCTCCTGCTTCTTCACCATGCTGTCATTCTGGGTCTGCAGAAAGCCAGATTCCCCCTCTAGCTTAGTCATGATGGCTGTGAGCTGCTCGTTCCTAATCTGCTCCCGCACAATGTCCTTGCGGTAGGCCTCAATCTCATTCTCAATGCTGCGCTCCTGCTCATGCTGCTCTGTGATTGCCTCCTCCAGTGCCTGTCAGCATGAGCATGCCTTTACTGATGCAACATTGTCTTGATGCAATGAATGCTTCTGTGTTCAAAGGGAGTTTTCCTCGCAGCAGGCCTTGATCTCATTCTCAATGCTGAGCTCCTGTTCATGCTGCTCTGTGATTGCGCTCTCCAGTGCCTGTCAGCATATTGATAACAATCATGATAGGTTGCACATTCTAGCACCAGAGGTGTAGATGTGTTGCCTACAGCTTGTCTTGCCAGAGTGACTTGCTCTTAGCGTCACAGTGGGGTGCTGACGTCCACTTGATGACAGTCAAAGAAGACAAGGTCGCCCCCAATCTGTCTCATTTGTCAGCACCAGCATGCTTTCACCGCAATCATTCACTGACAGTGGCAAAGAAGGCGGTAGAGTGCCATGATGTCCCTGTCTTTGACTGCCATCAAGCTGATTGCTGGTGCAAGCACAATGCATTTCCTCATGTCTGACATCTTGGAGCCTGACTGTGCATCGTGTGCTACTGCAAACAGGCACACTATGTCGGGAAATCAGAAGCACATGGAATCAGTCTTAGTTCAGAACACACTAGATGCACAAGACCTTATTGACTGCAGGAAACAGTTGGTGCACAAGATGTATCTGAAAAGTTTGAATGATTTCCTGTGGACCCTCTGTTGGGCCTCTGAAAGGACATTAAATGTAGACAGTAAACAAAACCCAGAACATAATGATGCACGTGACTCACCCTCAGGGCTTCATCCCTGCGTTGAGTAGCAATCAAGCTGCTCTGCCATTGCGCCGTTAGCTGCTTCTTCTCAAAGTGGACTCCCTCCATCTCAGCCTCAGCTCCCGCCAGCATCTCCTTGGCAGCTCTGGTTTCCCGCCGCTGTGACTCATACTGCTGGCTGTAGATGGCGATCTGCTGCTCCTGGGTGCGCACCTGCTGGTGCAGGTGGTCTATCAGCAGGTCCTGGTCCTTCTTCCCCTTCTCCAGCTTTTGCACTGACTGCTCAGCAGCATACGTCGCCCTGCGTCAGTGCATTTTCTTTTTTCCAAGTTTTCCCCCCTTTCTTCTACATGTAGCATTGCAAAGACTCTGGCTGCGCAATGGCACATGTCGCCCTGCACCACCATTTGAGCATTGCAAAGGCACTGACTACCCAGCAGGTGGTCTATCAGCAGGTCTTGGTCCTTCTTCCCCTTCTCCAGGTTCTGCACTGACTTCTCAGCAGCATATGTCGCCCTGCATTACCATCTCAGCTTTGCAGTTTTAGCATTGCAGTGTGAGGATTACATTTGTAGCGTTGCAGAGGCACTGACTGCTCAGTAGGTGGTCTATCAACAAGTCCTGGTCTATCTTCCCCTTCTCAAGCTTCTGCACTGGGTGCTCAGCAGCGTATGCTGCCCTGCATCAGCGGTGACCTTTGAAAATTACCAAAAATTAGGTTTTGGCTGTCAGTAGCACTGCCAAGGCAATGACTGCTCGGCAGTGTGTTGCCCTGCACCACCATTTCATCACTGCAAAGGTGCTGAAGAGATGACAGACATGATTTGACAGTAGAGACCTGACACGCATAACAGCTGATTGAATAATGAGATACCAATTTCAGTCTCCAGATCAAATACACTGGGCATCTGACAGGGAATTGGAAGCCTGTGTGCTCAAACTGCATGCCATGCTGTATCAATGATCCTTGAACCTTGGCTACAGTACTGACAACAGCCTAATCAAACAGTCCCAAATGACCTGCTTTTGGTTCTTGCATCTTTGAGGCACCTCATCAGTACATGACAGCTGCCTGTTCTAGCCCTTCTCAGCAAGACATGATAGCATTGCTGCTACGCCAACTTCTAGTCCACCAGCCTCGTCTAGGCTGTACATGCTGTTATGCATCTGGCTGCTGCCAGGACAGTGTGAGGAGAAAAGGCACAGTGATGTTGGGCATGGTGAAGGCAAGGCAAGTGAAAAGCCATCCATGAAATCAAAATATCACATTATCACACCTCGCATCTGGCATTTCTGGACCAACAGCCTGCACACATACAGCTGAGCTGCTCAATGCATGAGCACAGATACACTGCCAACACAGGAACAGACGCAAAGACTCACGCAGAGCAGGAAGCATGCTAGACACTGCAAGGGGCAAAAGGTGAATCCACCTTCTGGTGACAGCGATCTCGCCCTTCATCTGCTCATTGTACAGCTCCACCTGCTTCAAAGTGGCAGCCAGCCCATCCAGCTCATTTTGCACCTTTTCCACCTGCAAGCAAAGTTTGCGCTCTTGGTGTGCTCTTGGACTGCTCTAAAGGCCAGCAAAATGCCTTGTTCACAACTTGCACTGTGGCGCTTTCATGAAGCTTTGGTAAGTTCTGAAGGGAAAATGGAAGCAACCTTTGTTTGTGGGCAGAATAATGTTGTGTTGAGCTGTCCGCATACCTGATCAGCAAGATTGAGAGAGCATCAAGCAAAGCAGCCATTTGGAAACATTGCAGGGCACATGAGCTAAGGCAGCACAAGCCTTGAATGCAGGATAACAAATGTGCAGTTCACAAGGGCAGCAGTATCAACAAGACATCAAATGTAGAATGAAAGCGTTGAGTACATGGCAGACACTGCATGTGCACATGTGGACGTTGTGATGCAGATGTGTACAGCGCATGGTGTTTGGCAGGGATGAAGCTCCTTGATGCTGTCAGGAGTTCTGAGTGATTTCTGAGTGAGTTCACTTCCAGAGTGACCCATTTCTGGCTGCACTGTAAGTGGGGGCAGACCTTGAGGCGCTCTTGCGCAGTGAGCTGCTCCTCCTCAGAGTGGGTGCTCTGCAGCCTGTGCAGCTGCTCCTCAGCTTCCCGCCTGATCTGGCTGATATGGGCATAGTTCTCCTGTGACTTCTCCAGCTGCATCTGCATCTTGGCCAGCTGCTGCTGGAAGTTGTACAGCTCCACACCAATGGCCTCACGCTTTGTCTTGGCATGCTGTGGCACAGAGATGTGTCAGCTCATGGTGGTGATGCATAGGTATGCCACCACGGGTTGCAAAAGTTTGCCGCGAGCTTGCTGCACAATGACAAGGTGTAGTGACAACAGCAACAGTGAGAATTGAATTAGATACAGTGACTGAGTGTTCAGTCATAAATTGCAATAGGTCAATTATGAGCTGAAACAACTATCATGATATGTAGTGAGTATGGCAATGGTGATGACTGAATCAGGTGCAGTGAATGCGAGGCAAAGATACAAAACCCCATGCCAGGCCTAGGTTGTACGCTAAGCACAATAAGCTGACCGACAATGCTGATATGCTGCAAGTCTGACACGGACAGGGCAAGAGCAGCAGCAGCATGCCTGCATGCGATTGCTCTTGAAAGGCCAAGCTTGGGCTTTGGAAAGTCTCTAAACATGTTGCATGAGCAATGACACAGAGCTATATAGCTTGTCTCATGAATACGCGCACAGGGTCTGGACACAAGGCAGACTGTCTAGCTTTGCAGAGTTTCAATGGACAGCAAGAGACTGCCTGCACGTTTTGGCAGCATTGTGTAAATCACCTGCAAGGCCACAGCCTTCTCACGAACTTCTGACTCCAAGCGGTGCTTGATTGCCAGCAGCTGTTTGCCCAAGGCGTTTTGAGCACGAGCCAAGAGCGGATGGTCAGGGTCCATTTCTGGATTGGACAGCGCTGCTGCATAGGCTGTCGGTGCCTCAGCTTCTGTTGCAGCTGCCATCTCTTCGTCTGCAATGCCTGGCAAATCATCTGTCATTCTGATGCTCTGCACTCTGGCCACATCATACTCTTCCGAAATAGAAGCTCTTGGGTCCGAAGAGCTTGTGGCTGGTGCAGCTTCCTCGCTTGTCTGCTGATACGACGTGGAAGCAGGGTCAGCTATTTCGGAAGCTGCTACAGCAGAGTCTGACAAATCTTGCTGCATGTCACCCTCTGTTGCGTTCTGCTGCAGGGCGTCAGAACTTTGCAGATTGCCGCCACCTGCTGCAAAGACATCCTCTGCAACGGGCTCCTGAGGTTCTTGCTGCGCGTCTGCATCTTCTGGCACCGGACCTGCAGAGTCCTGCTGAGGTTCATCTGTCTCAGGGTTGATTTGCTCGGACTGCTGGACGGATTGCGCTTCGAAAGCTTCTGAAGGCTCTGCGTCAAGCTGCTGCGGCTCGCTGTTTGCATCTGCTGCATCAGCTGACTCCATGCGCAGCGCTGGCTAACGCAAAACTGAATTTGTGGCCAACTGTCTGTTCCCTTGTCCACGCAGACCTCTACAATGCGACGCAATATGCGCGTTCGGACTGCTAGTGAGCAAAAATATGCATAAATATCCTCAAGATGCGCTCTGTGGTGCGAGTGGCGCAAACATCTCAGCCAAGTTGGGCTGTTTTTGCAACGAGGCTTTTGCAATTACAACCCTTGACAAGAAGTTAGGGCTATACCGAATTAGGTCAAGTTGCCCGTTCAAACCGACTGATCTGCACTTGCTATTCTTGTTGCAGCTGCGAACGTCGCTCGTTCCGTCTGCATCGGACGGCGCCGCATGCAGACGGCCTGCAGGCAAGCTTCATCAGCAGCAGCATCTACATCCGGCAGGGGTTGGCAGACGCAAACGCAAGGCCCCGTTCAAGCAGGCTACAATCGCTGCTGTCTGCGCGCCCGGCAACACCTGAAGCCATCGGCCTCAGCCCAGCGTTTCTTGCAAGCATCACGTCCAGCACTCGTCTGCAAACGGCAATTAAAGCATTCGCTTAGGTGTCTCAGCGCGCACCACAACGGCAGCAACAGTAGCAGCAACAAAGGACCTGTCGTCGTTATAGACAACTACGACAGCTTTACATATAACATATGTCAGGTATTGCTGGCCTGGCAAAAGTGCTTGCCGCCCATACTGGGCCTTCTCGCTCCCCATGCTCACCACCTCTGTCTGTCTGCAGTACCTAGGTGACCTGGGTTGCGAGCATGTTGTGTTCAAAAATGATGAAAAGACAATAGCAGAGCTCCGCAGTCTGAACCCAAGAGGCATACTGTTGTCTCCAGGACCAGGTCAGCTGATGCTTGTCATGGTATTGCTGCAGCATACTATGAAAAAAGCAGCCCCTCACGCATCATTGCTTCAAGCATGTTTCTTGTTATTGTCTGCAAGGCACCTCTATTGCCAGCAGTATCTAAGGAATTTGCAGATGCCAAGCTCTTCAGTGCAGTGTTGACTGGCTTGAATGGTGCTACGCAGGCAGGCCCGAGGATTCAGGCATTGCACTACAAACTGTGAAAGAGCTTGGGGCAGAATTCCCTATCTTTGGAGTATGTATGGGTCATCAATGCATCGGCCAGGTATTTGGCGGCGCAATTGTGCGAGCGCCATCAGGCGTCATGCATGGCAAGACGTCGCCGGTTCACCACCGTGACACTGGTCTTCTAAAGGCAAGTCTACACAAGCACAATGCGTACATTATGCGTCCTGCATCACTACTTTCTTCAGGCCAGTTGAGCTCAGCTGATGCAGTGCGCGTAGTCCTCCTTTCAAGCTATGCGAGCAGTTGCATGAGCAAAGCTCAGCTCCCAAGCTGCCTCTTTAGACAGAGGCAGGTTCCAATTTGTTAGGCATAGACTTTTGTTGCCCCTGGATTTCCAGCTTCAAGCTGTGTTGCTGTGATCAGAAAGGCATAGGGTCAAAACTTGCCTGTTGCAGGGCCTCTCGAATCCATTTCTTGCTGCCAGATATCACAGCCTGGTGATTGCAAAAGACAGCGTGCCAGAGGATCTTGAGGTGACAGCTTGGACTGAAGATGGCACTATCATGGCTGTCCAGCACAAGAAGTATCCACAGATTCAGGTCAGTCATTCTAGTCACAGGCGACTTGCATCAGATTATGCACAAGCATTGCACGTCAATTTTGAAGTCATCCCACAATTCATGTGTAACATGCCAGAGCTCATCAATACCAATAAATGTTCAGCAGCTTTCTTTGACAGAGCAATGGAGTGTATGGTCCATATGCTTTGCATTGATTTGGTGTTGCTCTCTGTGCAATCAAGTAGCAACAGCACCGTCAAGTGATTGGTTCACAAACTGTTTTGCCACAGCATCAACTGGCATGCAGGGGGTTCAATTTCATCCTGAGAGCATCATCACAGACAATGGACGACAAGTGGTCAAGAACTTCATTGACTCTCTTGAATAAGCAATCTGTCCAGATTGATGCAGCACCAACGATACTATGGGTGCTGGCCGAGCACAACTTGGTTGCATACAACCAAACATTATGGACAAATTGCAAAGCATCATTGCACTTGTGTATACCACAATAAGTCTATGAAGATGTTGACACATGCACGTGATCATTGCTGTTTGTGGACAAAGTTGCACAATCACGCAATGTCTCAGGATCAGTTCAGTGCTGTTTGTGAAAAGCAGCTACTTCAAATTATGCATGTGAAAAATTGCACTTGGCTGCAAGAAACCAAATGATTCTGTCAGCATGTCTTGCTTTGCTCTACAATGTGTGAAATTGCAGCAGCATTGTCTTGCCAACACAATCTGCAAGGTGCCGCAGACGACGCTCGGCGGAGTAGCTGATCAGTCGTCTTTTTGGTCTGAAGTCACGCACATGACCAGGCTCCACAAAGCTTTGATAATTCCATGCCAAGCGCTTGCACTGATATGTATCTTGTTGTATAAGCTGCCTCCAGCTTTTGCAGACTTGATACGTATTCAATAGGGCGTCTGGAGGAAGCTCATCCAAGATCTGATGCAGTATGTGTCCTGGCATAAACTGCAGCGCAGAAGGTGCTGAATTCTGCTGAACAGACTGAGGGCATGCTACTCTGGAAGTCAGCTCCATCGCAAGCTCCCCTTCTGGTCCAAACTGATCTGCGTGGTCCTCGCAGACACTGGCGTCGTCAACGCACGTCTGATGGTCTTCATGGCAAGCTAGCGGTTTGTACTTCATCTTTGCTGGTGTCGTTGTCTGGACCTCGTGTGAATAGCGTTGGAATGCTGCAGCTCACTGTAGCAGACTGTCCGTGATCTCTCAAGCCTTGCTTTGTGTTTTTGACGGTAGAGGCTGATCGGCAGACGCAGCGCAGGCTGGTCAAAGTGGCCGGAAATGTTCAAATCGCAGGCTAGGACGACAACTCAGGCACTCTTGACTCAGATCTCAACCCCTGAGCAGCTTCCATACGTAGCTACCTGCAATTACCCATTGCCACTTGTGTAGCACAAGTTGCGTTTTGAGCACAATGGCAGGACTTGCTGCTGCGTCCAGTGGCTAGCCTGAGGAGCGTCATGCAGTGAGACAGCTGCTTGCAGGTGTTGCGGAAGCTGTCAAGATAATCATGATATTTAGGCAAGTTTCACTGCAGCAGGTGTTGAGGATGTTCTGTTTGGGCTGCACTGCTCTGATGCTTATGATCTGGCATATACGTCAATGAATCAGCCAGCATGCTTGTCGTGGTCAAGCCTGGTGTCTATCATGCACTCTTGACTGCATACCTTTCAGTTTTGATGCAATGTAACGCATCATCCATTTGCAACACAATTGTAACTCAAGGTGTTCCGGGTTTGATCCTGGACACATCACTCTGTCTGACCACCTACACTGTCAAGCTTGGACCAATGATACTTCAGCAAAACTTCTACTGTACATCTACTGTACTAAACTTTGTTGAGCAGTCTGTGTGCTTGCAGGATCAAGTAGATCGTTACATTGTTGCTGTA
>BDIU01000485.1:0-23299 GCA_002118135.1 Trebouxia sp. TZW2008
GGTTCTGGGGCCTTAGGCAATGAAAGGCACTTAGTGTTTGAATGTGGAGCATTGGCTGGGGTGTGGGCCAAGTGCCCTGGTTTGTTTGAGAGCTGCGGTTATAACATGCGCGCTTTTTTTTGCGCAACATGATCATTTGGGGGTGTTTCACCATGTCATAGACTGCCTGAATTTCATGGACATATAGTCATTGCCACAGTGTGGCACATGTGATCNNGTGGCACATGTGATCAGCCTTGTTGGCTGGCTAAAGCATGTAAAATTATTCTCTCTCTCTCACGGCAAATGACAGCTTCCAGCATCATAAATGTTGGAGTTCATGCTGGCCTCAACAATGTGGTTGGGGTGCTATCTCTGACACTATTGTTGCTCTGGCTGTTGCTGCAAAAGCATGTGCCGCCAATAATTAGCTTGGTTCTGCTTGAGTGGGCGCATGCTGCACTGTAGGCAGCAGGGAGGGCAATGAGATTCAGTACTGATTCGGTCAGCCAAGGGCAGGGTGGTCTAGCCAGCACTGCTGGTCAGAAGCAGGCCAAGAAAACTGTGACCTTCAAAGAGATCTGTGACCCGCCTGGCACAGGAGGCCCTCAGCAGGTATAGACGTGCTGGTCATGTCAACCTGTGTCACTACAAAGTGTGGAAAGTGTGCGCCAGTGACATGCATGGCAGCTTCAATCTTTGATATCTTGCGCAGGCCTGCCACTCTCTTGAGGATTGCCAGCAGCAGCTTGCTTAAACACAGCTTGCTTGAACACAGAGTTGCCAAGACATTGCACTGGCTTTTTGCAAATACACAGGCGCAGTGTTGTCTTATGCTGACATCGTAAGCTGATGTCCCCAGGCTTCTGCGTCAGCCTCAAAGCGGCCTCCAAACCCCCCCGGTTCCAAAGCACTGGCAGACAAGGGTGCAGGTGGTGGTGGCTATGGTGGTGGTGGTCATGGTGGCGGTGGCTATGGCGGTGGTGGTCATGGTGGTGGTGGCTATGGTGGTAGTTGTCATAGTGGCAGTGACGGTGCTGGTGGCTATGCTGCTGGTGGTGGTGGCTATGCTGCTGGTAGTCATGGCAGTGGTAATAGAGCAGCTGCTCAGGCACAGGGCAGGCCCAGCAAGCAGCACTACAAGAGCAAGGCTAAGCAGGCACGTGTAGTGCTTGTGTGCTACACCGCCCACCCTTTGCATGCTGCTGGCAGCCGCTCCTGGCAACCTTCTGCTGCCAAATTGCATGCTGCATTCATTTAAAGATGTCTGCTTGCAGGTTGTTCATAAGCGTGCGCCTGCCAAATCTTTTGGAAACATCAAGTTTAGCGTCAAGTTTGATAAGGCGCTGGCTGCACAAAGGGCAGCAACAGATGCAATTGAGGCAGTGTATGCGGGGCAGCCAGTACACAAGAAATTGGAGACCCCCAAGAAGGCCTTTGAGGATGAGTCTGACGAGGAGCTGTCGTAGGTATGCTGTCCTTGCTACATCTTTGGCTGCTCCCCAATGCGCAAACTTGGTCACTGTCACAAGAGCCAAAAGGATGTTAGCATTGTGAGGTCCTGTGGCTGCAGACTATTCTATGCACAGTATGCACAACAGCTTTGGTGGCTGCATTGTCAGATTTGCTGCAAGTCTGAGGCATAGCTTTGTCAAGTGTCATCTGAAGAACATGCTGTACATGCCTCTCAGTGGCCGGCACAGCTTCATCTGCACAGCAGCTGTGTATGCTCTGATCTGTGACTGTTTGATGCAGGACTGAGTGCTCGAGTTTTAGCCTTGAACCAAAGAGTCAGCTCTGCAGGGCACTTGGGACGCCTGATTTGCTTGCCTTGATGAGAAGTACTGGGGAAATGCATTGTGTGTGAACAAGAATCAGTGTGGATAGCTTGCTGTTGAGCTTCAGGTACTGGTTCTGTGTAGACATAGATACTGACATTGCGTGGGTTTTGACATACCGTCTGGACACTGCTGCAGATGTAGATAAAGATCAGTGTTTTTGCTGCAATTGGTGTTTGTGTGGGTGATGCTGTGCTGCAAAATGTCGAATAGGCCACTGGACGATATGCAATCTTGCCTGTATTGGCATGTACTTACATAGCTGTTTCTCTCATACCACTATGAGAGGCACAACCTGCCATGCTGAATGCCTAGTACGATGCATAAGTACAGATCTATCGAACAGAACTCTTGTGGCAGACTGAATCAGGCTTGCATGTTTGGCATGCTGTGTGAAGCTGTTCACGTCCTCACATAAAACTTGTCAGCAGAGGGCTGATTCCACATTGTATGCATATGGGCCGCAAGCACGTTATTCAATAGTGTGGGTTTGCAAGCTGTTGCACAGACTGTCAACTTTGCAAACTGATCGAAACAACGTCCAAGAACTTCCTGAAGTCATCATTGCTACACATCTAAGGGACCTTGAACGAGCAGCATGAGGCAAGCGGTAAGTGATGCTTGCGATCAATGTCAGTCAATATCTCTGTGGCTAGCTATATACACAATGCTCAAATATCATTGGCTATGAATCATTGTCACGAGGTCACTCAGTACCTAGACTCAGGTAATCGTCTTGCTCAGCAGCAAATCATGCACTTGAAGCTTATTCATATACAGCCAAGCATGGAAGCAAAATTGGCAACCTGTCTCACTGGCTACAACACGCTACTTGGGACTACTTGAGAAACACCATGACCCTGAGTTGAATTTGCATGATGTGCTGCGCTGCATCCCTTCATGACTGTTGCTACTGCTGCTGCGGCTGCTGCTGCTTTGCACCAAACTGTGTACAACATTCTGATAGAGCTCACTGTATTGTTGAGGGCATGTGAATGAGTCAGATGCATGTCAGCAAGCATCAGCATCCGTCAAGATTCCACAAATGCAAGCCAGCGTGGGACCATCACCACCCACGGCAGCACTTGATGCAATACAAGCTTGTCACAACATGCTGTGCATTGTGGCGCTGCTGCGGGTCCTGCCTCAGGCAGCCCTTGATCACATCCTCCAATGAGAAGCCGCTATGCTCTTTCTTCTTGACCATGGTCTTGCGTGGCCATTGGGGCAGCCCGACCTGCAGAGCAAGACCCACCTGAGGCCGTGATGCACGGTCAAGTAGAGCAGAATGAGGTCTTACTGCCACAAGCAAGACCCATCACAAGGTGTCAGCAGCGCCTTTTGCATGATAAGCTGGGCCTGATCTGCACGTTCAGTCACCTGATCACAGTAGTCCGGCTCGCCCAGCAGGCTCTTGGCGAATGCCAGGGTGTGGCTCTCATTGCTGTCTTGCTCAAAGGCAGCCTCTGCAGCTCTGTGCTGCTGGCTCCTTGAGCCGCCCACCATGTCCAGCAGCAACAGCCCAAAGGCCCACATGTCTTGTGCAGGCATGGGGTTGTAGAAGCCTTCCCTGTCCAGCTGGTCCGCCATCTCTGGTGCCTCCAACCCTGCCGGGAACCTGCAACACCATCTCGCTCCTCCAGTTCACATAAACACAAAATACCCAATTCACAGACTACACACCCTAGACCCAAGCCTGTAACTTGACATGATTTACTGCACCTGCAACAGCACTTGACTGCTCAGGCTGCTCTTGCAGGGGCTTGGGATGTGCCAATCACCATGCACCCAGCTCATGTAATTGTGAACAGGGGCACTCGCTTCAGATTGGGACAACTACATTGCATTGATGTGACTCCGTTCAAGGTGGTTTGTCACCATTAGTAATTGTAAAATTCCAAAGCAGCATAACGTCTGTCTGAAGAGAAAGACACATTCATGAAGTTCAAGAAGAAATAGTCAAATTGGACAGCTCCCAGCACACAACAGATCACTTGTGAGGTTTATCTGCATCTATTTACAGGGGTTTGTCAATGCGATTGAGCAGCAAACACTGCAAATCAGCTGCAACTTTTCAGCTTGCCCTCGACCATCTCCAACATCTGGCTCACATTTGTCCGAGAAGCACCTTTGCATGTAAGCTGCTGTAAGCACAAAAGACTCTGTTGACAGACTAGATCCCACAGACCTGTCAGCTGACATGTATCACTGTACCTGGGACAACTTGAGCTAATGTGCATGCCTCCTTGTAGAGTTGATGTGGGTGTTCTGTCACAAGGTTTACAGTCTCCATTCAGAGACCACATGCCAAAGGCTCCAAGTTGACATCAGTCACTGTTGACATTTTGGAATGGGGTGATACAGTGCAAACGGCTCAAGCAGGCGTTGAAGGCAGCAAAAGTGCAAGATTGGCGTACTGACCAGGACATGTCAAGGCGAGTTCTGGAACCATCTTCTTGGAACTCTTGAGCCGCATTGCCAAAGTCTGAGAGGCACCAGCGAGTTGCGTCCAGGGTCTGTAGGATGTTGCCGCCGTGCAAATCTTGGTGCACTACCCCCTTGCTGTGTGCCCGCTCTAGAGCCCTGGCTACGTCCAGCGCAATCACCACAACTTGACTGAAGTCCAAAGACAGCCTGCAAGAAGTGCCAACTTCAACATGCCTGTTGAATCTGTGAATTGCGCCAAACAGCTTGGTGGTGAACATGAGGGATTTCACCATCTTTAGCCTGCCTTGAGAGCATGGCCAAGTTGTACGTAAGCAACAGTGTGAGCAGCATAGAGCCTGAAGGCGCAGCAAGGAAGGGTGCGGGGGCAGGGGGGGGGCGGGGGGGGGTGGGCGGGNNGGGGGAGACAGCAAGGAAGGATGCGGGGGGGGAAGGAAAGAAGGGAGGGCAGCACTCACTGTAGCGTGGGGTAGAGCAGTGTGTTCAAGGTGCAGCCCAGCCTCTCCACCACCAAGAGGCCCGTCTCTATGGGGTTGGGGCCGGCAGCTCCCTCTGGCAGCACAATGGCAAAAGCTTGCAGGACATTGGGGTGGCGGCAGATGCCCAGCAGCTGGGCCTCTTCTTGCAGGCGCCACTGGTGGCCGACCTTCATCACCACGCTAGGCAGATTGGGGCTGTCCAGTTCTTGCACAGTCCCATTGCGGCCGGATGCTATCACGTCTCCTGGAAACTCATACCGTTGCTGCACCACATGAGCATGGCCACATTGGCAGCACACTTGCAGTTTAGCATACTTTGAGGATCAGCTTTCATGTGCGCCATGTCTTCACATGTAGCTGCTTGCATGCTGAAACTGGGATGTGCAGAGCAGTGTATGAGCCGCTGGTGTGAAGGCAAGGGCAGACAGGCGGTCTGCTACACAAGCAGCTCGCGCATCTGGGGCCAGCTTAGCAGAACAGAGCGCCCAAGCTACATGAGGTAAGGCGCAACTCACCATGGGATAGATGGGGACTTGCCACTGGCTCTGGCGGCTTTCAAGCTTATCCTGCAGACCAGCGACTTGCGCCTGCAGTGCCTCCAACTGCTCCTGCTGTGCACTGCTGTTGCCACTGTGCAGGGCCTGGCCACAGGTGGGGTGGAGGATGGATGCTAGGGGGTCAGAGGGGGGTGACATAGGCTCAGTTGCAGGCTGCTGCTGGTCATGCTCTGAGCTGCTGTCAGAGTCACTCCATCGAGCAGTTTCTGCCTGCATGAAACAGGAGCAACACAGATTAATCACAGTCATGCGCATTGTTTCACAGCATGCACATTGTTCACAGCAGGCACAGGCCCCATCATACTTATGGGTAAGTCCCCAAGGCTGTATGCATGGCCGAAGTAAGAAGTCTTGCAAGCAACAAGCAGGTGAACAGCAGCTTCAGGAGTATGGGACTGCCCATCAAGCTCTTGCATGTCATGACGCATGATATGCCCATGTATGGCAGGATAGGGAGCAAGCACCAGCAGTACAATGCTCACCAGATGATGGGGCATAGCGCCAAATTCTTTGTCATATGCAGAAAAAGGTTCATTCAACAGCAAAACTCAACAGCAGCATAATCATTACCTGGTGGTCTGGGTTGAAGGGGTTGGACCGGGGGGTGGAGGGGATGGGTGGCTGTTGGCAAGCCTGCAGCTGCTGGTCACGCTCAGCCAGCTGCTGCTCTAATGTCTCCACCTTGGCTTCCAGCTCAGCACTGATGCTTTTCTTCATCCTCTCATCTTCTTTCTCCTGCAATGCTCGCTAAGGATCACTTGATTATGAAACTTGCATGATTATTTTGCATGCAAGCTTGTGCTCAGATGACACTGCATGAACCTTTCAAGGACAGCAACACCAGACAAACACCAGATATGGAGTGTCTGAACGCCCATGGTTTCTCTGTTGTTGCAATCACAAAATGGTTGACGCTTGCTTTGCTGACTGTTCTGTCAAGATAGTCATGCGTCACTAGTCAGCATGAAACAGTTTGTCAGCATGTGTGGTGACGACTTCAGCCCATGGTCATGCTGACGAAGAGTCACAGCAAATGATGTTTTGCCGCAAGATCACATGCCAGGCATACAGTAGCAAGCAGAAAACACTGCTAGAGAGCAATTTTTACACTATCAGAACAAGATTGCTCACCTGAGCATTTGAGGAGAGCTGAAGGGTTTGGGACACCAGTTGCTGCTGCAGATCCGCAATCTGCTGAGCTGCTGCCTTCAGCTCCTGCATGGACATTGCAACCCTGATCAGTCAGTCAACTCATCAATCAATCAATCAATCAATAAAAATTATCTGAGGGACTGAATGAGGGCTTGTTCAAATAACACCAACTCAGAATCAACTGATATATGGCAAACCATCAGCAAAGTCTCACTGCCATGTGACACCTGCATCAGCTCCTGACAACACATCATATTACTAACACCGACAATCTACAAAACAGACAGATCCATTAGTAGCCTTTTCGGGTCTCACAATTCGTGCTTATACCTGCCATGTTGCCCGCAACATGGTAAATGTCAGATGCAAAACCTTCAAACACATGCTGGATTGGTCTGGTCAATGGCCATGTCACAAGTCTCATAACTGCAATGCTACATCAAACTGCAGAATATATGGCCAAGATGATTTAAGACACAGCAGTTTGCTCTCAACAATAACTTGATGCATATATGCACATACGTTTGAGCACAAACGGTAAGCAACAAGGCCTGAACACAACAAGCGCTTGTGTTTTGATAGCTTACTGTGGCAAGCTGGTTGCCCTTGTTCTGCTCACTGCGCAGGGCCTCCTCAGCACCCTGTCTCTTCTTCTTCTCGCCCTTCAAGTCAAGACACGCCTGCTGCCTCTGCTTTCTGACATCCTTCAGGGCGTCTTCTGCCACAGTGTTGTGCATCTGCATTGCAGCCAGGCTGTGCTCTGCCTGCTGCCTGTTGGTCTTCAGCTCAGCCACCTCAGCCCGCTGCTGAGTGCTAGCAGCCTGCAAAGACCAATGTTTTTCAATGTCAAGGGCATGATCACCACGAAGTTGTTTCCCACAGCAGCAAAGGTCATAACCAATTCTCGAAACACAATCAGAGAGGCAAGCTTGAGCATGCTGAAACAGACCTGCTGGGTACACATGAAAGCAGTGAATCAATATGTTTATGTATTGAGGCATGCGCGGTGTTTGCTTCAGAAACAAGACTGGCTTGTTGATGAGGAAAGATCCATGCATGCACGCACAGACCCATTGTGCTACATCAGACAAGTGGTGCTTGAAATTGTACACTAACTCACATGGCAAAAGCTTGCACTTGCACAAAAAATTGCCAAGGGCTATGGTTCTAGGCAGGCAGCAAGGTTGCTCACCTTAGCAGCAGGCTGGCTGGACTTCTTGATATCACGTAGGGCATCCTCGGCAGTCCGCCACCTCTTCTCAGCGGCTGTCAGCTTCAGTTGCAAATCACGCTTGGCTCCCTGCTCAGCTGCCAATGCCACCGCTGCCTCCTGACTCTTCTTCTTCATATGGACTGACTGCTCATCTGCTGCCCTGATCTTCTTCTGTACCTCAGCCAGGCATGCCTCTGCCTGCTGCCTCTTTGCCTTGTGATCAGCAATCTCAGCCTTCAGGACCTGGTTTTGAGTGCTGACACCCTGTGCAACCAGCAGTATTGATGTTGGATTGAGAACTTGTGTATTTATTCAGCTTGCATGCTGTGCTTTGCAGGACTATGCTTGACATGTCAAAAGCAGTTGGCCAGACTAGAAGCAAGCTTGTTCCGTCTGCATAACTTGCTGCTCAATGCACGACAGGGCTGACGCAAGCACATGCATTAAAGCTGACACCATGCCAGCGACTTGAAAACTCTGCATTCACGCAGGCCAAGCTGTAGAGCTGTGGATTTTAACGCCAGCAACATTCGTAGGCCCACATAATTTGCTTGACAGCACACATTATGCAAAGCTGTTGAATTCAATTCACATAGAGGCAGCCCACCTTGACAGCCTCTTGATATGTGTTCTTGTCGGTGCTCAAGGCATGCTCAGCATCTTCCCTCGCCTTCTTCTCAGCTGTCAACTCCTCCTCAACATGCTGCCTCTGCCTCTTGACCTGAGTCAGTGCGCCTTCTGCCACGGTATTGCGTGTCTGCATTGCAGCCAGGCTGCCCTCTGCCTGCTGCCTCTTGGTCTTTAGCTCAGCTACCTCAGCCTTCAACTCTTTGAACTGAGTGTTGGCATCCTGCAAACAACATTTTTGTCGTTGACAAAATTACCAACTGTATGCCGTTGGACAAAATGACCTGTTTTGAGCCAAACTCGATCAAATGAAGTTCAGCTCACTGCCAGCTGCTGCACATTGAATTTTGGCGGCCACCTAGCAGGCACAATACAAATGTTGCTCAGATAGCGACGATCAAACTATGTCCATGTATCACTTGCACCACGCACACTACATATCACCTGCAATGTGCATAATACATCAGGCATGTCAGCAACCAACAGTACAAATGCTGCTGCAAGCAGCTTAAGTGCTTGCTCTATGCAATGCAAGTCAAGCGATGCCATGCTTGTGAGGGTGACGCTCCAGGACTTCAGGCAAGAGGGCATGAATGAGCCCATTTGGCACCCATCAAAATCTTGTAATAGCAAGATGATGACGATGTGTTTTCACTCAGCTTGAGCGTCCTCGACAGCTGAAAGCCTTCAACATGTGTAACAGAGATCGCTGCACCAGGTACGTAAGATTGCCAAACAAGCTGTCGCTGTGAGGTGATCAACAAAGCATCCAGCAAGTTTGCAGCATATGTATGAAAAGTTACCACCCAGCTCAGCTATAATGCGTGACTCCCAACCAAGTCTGCGCAGCTTACCTTGCCAAACTCCTTGCTTGTCCTTTGCAGATCATGCAGATTCTCCTCAAGAGTCTGCCGTCTCTTTTCAGTGGATGTCAACTCCACCTGCAAGCCTTGCCTGGCTTCCTGCTCAGCTGCCAATGCCACCTCCACATCCCTGGTTCTCTTCTTTTCAGCAGCGACCCTCTTGTCTGCCTCGTTCCTCAGAGTGTCCACCTCAGCCTGCCTGCTCATTGTCTGCTCAGCCATGTTGGCCTTCAGAGCCGCAAGCTCAACATTGATGCCCTGTACAAAGCAACGTTGACTGCCATGTCAAGCACCAGAAAAACCGCTTTGGTGTGAAGAGCTCGCAAACCCGGCCTTCACAGTTGCAAGTCCAGCATTGTATCCCATTGATGGGGGGGAGGCGACTGGGGAATGCGTGCGAACAGCAAGGGCTGCAATGACCAGAAACCTGTATGCCAAGCACGCAGATATGGCATAAGCTGGCAGAGGTAAACAATGTGTAGCAGATGCGCGCACACTTCTGGAGTTGATGATTTCTGCCAAGGCAGATCAGCACGGCTACATTGCCGATGTGTCAACAGATATCAGCTACAGCACACCAAGGAAAGGCTGCTGCATACAGTCTTGGACTTGGGCATGCATGTGTGCAATGCTCAACAGGTAAAGCAGATTGCAGCTCTACATAGCGGACCTACCTGAAGGTTGCTGTCATGGGTGGCTTGCAGGTCTGCTTGAGCCTGCTCAGAAGCGCTCATGCTCTCCTTCAGGCCAGCAACTTCAGCCCTCAAGCTGCCCACCTCATTGTTCAACCCCTGCAAGCAATCAATAAGAGCTTCAGGAGAGTATTGGCCTTACCAACATAGATCTCCGCATCAATGGGAAACAATGCAGAACAACAGCTGCAAAACAACAAGAGGAAATGCAGTTGACTCCAATGGCAAGACGCAAAGGCAGTCCAACACATAGGGGACAGCAATGTAGGGGAAGCAAATGTTGCAGCAGCTCACCTGGGCAGCCTTCTGGTGTGACTGATTGGCAGCAGTCAAGGCAGCCTCAGCTTGCTGCCTCTTCGTCTCCTGCTCATCTAGCTTAGCCCGCAGGCTGCTCTGCTCATCAACTGCCTCCTGCAACACCATAGCTTGATTGACATTGCACTGTCACTAGACTGACGCCAGCAGTGCTCTTTGTGCATCTTGGCTCTGTCCCAGCTCAGCCCCAAAGGTTCTTCTTCTTACTGAGAACACCGTGCAACAGACAAGCTTGGCTGTCATGGCATTGTTACCAGCCAGGTGATGATCATGATGTTGCGCATCACAGCCCTCTTGCAGCTCAGCCCTCAAGCTTTCCTGCTCAATGACATCACCCTGCAACAGCACAGCTTGGTTCTCACTGCAATGTCACCAGCTATACGATGGTCATGATTGCGCTTGTCAGCCCCTTCTTGATTGCAGCTGCAGAACAACAGTCTGCAAATACAAAGTAACACAAACACACACATAAACTACCTGAGTGATTTGCAGAAGGCGCTTATTGGCCTGAGCCAGGGCATCCTCAAAAGTCTGGCTCATCTTCGTCTCAGTGATCAGTGCCTCATCATCCTCCTTCTTCTTCTGCTGCAGGGCAGCCAGTGCCTCATCCCCCTCCGTCTTCTTCTGCTCAAGGTCAGCAAGGCTAGCCTCTGCCTGCTGCCTGGCATCTGTCTGCTGCGTCAGTTGTGTCTCCAGGGTCTTTTGCACATCATTGGCGGCCTACAGCAAAGTTCTTTTTGTCAACAGTCATGCTTTTGCTGTAGGTGAGCGAGGCTGTGCTGTGCCTGCTGCCTGCCCTCAGTCTGCTGCTGCAACTGTGCCTCTCAGGTTGTCTGTGCGTGGCTGGCAGCCTGTGGCAAGCAATGTGTGTGCTTATTGGGATGCCCTGCTACAGCATCGGCAGATGCTATTTTGATTGGATTTTGTTTTGCATGTTGCCCAGATTTGGCACAGATCAGCATGTGCCCCTTCTGCATCGACCCTGTTGGCACATCTTCAAAAGCAAATGGAAAACAACAAGAGTATTGAGAGAGTAACAAAAGAAGAAAATAAAGCGTGCAGCTGTGCTGCCAATGTCAGAAGCAAGGTCAATTCTACGTCACATGACGTTCAACAAGCATGCATCCAGAGCACCTGCAGGTACAGGGACTGACAAAGCATGGTGTGGCATTTTATGACAAAAAAAAATAGCAAAGCAATTGGGCAGCTTCATCTGCAGCAGTGGAAGTGGTTGTCTGCGCGTCGCTGCATTACAGAGAGTTTGCACCAGGACCTGTCAGAACATGCTGCACTTGCCAATTTGGAATTGTCAAAGCTGGCAGCATGGCAAAATTCATGTGCAGCAAGGCGGTTCAGAGCATACAAGCTGAATCAATTCCCAAGAGGATGCTGTATTGCAGCACACACATGGCCTCATCAAACTTATCACAGTCTGTGCAGTAGTATTGTGCCAATAATGCAGCTATTAGTCACACAAGCAGCCATTGAAGATACTTGGTTTGCTTTTGCCAGCGCAGCTTCAGTGCTCTCCCTCTTCGTGACCTCAGTCGCCAGGGCACCGTCAGCGGCCACACTCTTCTTCACCTCGGCAGCCAGGCTGCGCTGTGCCTGCTGCCTGTTGGACTTCTCCTCCTTCAATTCATCTGCCAGACGCTCCTGCTCCTTGATAGCACCCTGCAACAGATACTGTTGGCGTCAACAGGCCAGCCTCCTTGCCTTGAACTTCGATTCCAGGATAGTAAAAGCAGCAATCTTTACACAAAATCGTTGCCTAATCCTTTTGTCACAATATCCTTGCTTGATGTGTGTATCACACAGGCTCATCTGCATACAAAAGCTGTTGTACGCAACATTACTCTGCTTCTTATTGTTGCAGTTTGTGCAATATGACCTGTCCTGAATGCATTTACATATGATTTGCAGCAGGTGAGGCGCATCAGGTGGATGTTGAGCACACGGCTGCAATTGATGATGTATGGCAAGCTGCTGATGAAATGAAGATTCCTTTGAACTCTTTCAAAGCAGCACTGTGATGTTGCTGAATGAATGCAGGCATACCTTTCTCGGCATGACACTGTAGGGGAAAAAGCCATCAGCAGAGCGCTCACCTGTGCAGCCTTCTTGTGGCTCTTCCTGGCCTCAGCCAAGGCATCCTCCAGTTCCTTGCTCTTCTGCACCTCTGCCAGCAGTGCATCATGAGCCTTCTGGGATTCCTTCCTCGCTACCCCCATTGCCTTGGCATCTTCCATCATCTTCCTGTCTGACTGCTGGCAGTGCTCTTGCAGCTGGGATTCCAGACTGCGCTGCCTGTTTGTGGCATCCTGCCATCAGCAACGCATATCTTACAGTTTGCACTTGTTTATGTTGACTCCATGTGCATCTTATTCAAAGCGCCGACAAAGGCTGCTAGCATCTGTTGTTATGTCTGTTTGTAGCATCCTGCAATCAGCAATGTGGACTTGACAGTCCAGAATAGCTGCATACCACGTACGCATCATATACTGAGTGTGCATTTCATGCACAGCATCAATAGCATCTGCCAGTCTCAGTTGCCATGCCTGTAACAGATCTGTAGTTGTATGTATAAGTCACAGCTATACTGACCATGGTCACGCAGACTCTGACTGTTGTCAAACACAGACCCTGTGAAGCCTGGGACCTTAGCAAATCACGATTCACCAATAGGCAGACACATTGCAACTGTCAGAGACTGATGCTTTGCTGAAGAGTTTCTTGTGTTGCCGTAGGTCTGGAATACTGCTATGCAAGACGTCAATCAGCAATTGAAGCATGCAGCAAAAGTGTATGTGTCGTGAAGTATGGATCAGTGCTGGTAGGAGATGGTGGACAACATAACGCCCCAAACATGACATGTGCCTGCAGACACAGACTTAAAAACAGATGTCCTGATGTCTTTGCCCAGCTGCCATCAGGGACGCACATACATATGTGGTGAAAGCATGCATTCAACAGATATAGAGTGCATCCTGAGTTGCATTGCAAACCGCATCAGCAGCGCATTGTCGCTTGGACCGCATGTTTACATCACAGTGCATCACAGTATTGATCAAGCGCTGGGATGAGTGTCACACCTGGTCAGTATTGATGGCAGCCTGCTGCACATCTGCCAAGTGGGTCTTCAGGCTTGTGCTCATGCACCTGAATGCCTCAGCCTCTCTAGCTTGCACATCTCTCTGCAACATACAGTAAGTTCAGGATCTGATGCGCGACAGCTTGATTCAATAGGTTGGGTTGTTCTTGTTGAGTCAAAGTTGCCTCACAACAGTTCAGTGCCCACTTTTGGTTTTGGTCTGCTGGCGTGTTGATGTGATGCCACCTCTCATCCATTGCACAGAAAAAGAAGACCAGAATGTACAGCTGGTCAAGTGTGGTGTGCAATGCCTTGCAAATTATGCTGCTGACTTCAAAATGTCAACAGTATACACATCAAAAACATCTGTGTCTGAGGCAAGCTGCCGCCTACAATGCTGACAACATGTTTTATAGCTCAAGAAAGTGCCAACCTGCAGCAGCAGCGCAACAACCGCAATATGACAGAATCTAAAACAGGCTAATAGCTGAGTCAAGATGTACCTGTCTCTGTACAGAATTCAGCAGCAGTGTAAATAATCAGCACAGGTCAACAGATGAGATGTCGCTGTACCTCTATCTCTGTGCAGGAGACAGCACTTTGGCTGTCGGCCAGGTCTTGCTGCAGCTGAGCAATGACAGTCTTTCCAGCATTCAGCTCCAGCAGCACATCTCCAAGGGTAGCCTGACAGGACTGCAATGCAGCTTGGGCATCTGCCAGCCTAGCCTGGTCCACAGTCACTGCCATCTGCATACAAATGCAGGCTCAAGATGTCAAGCGTACCCATGGGTACCAGGTTTTCTGTTGGAAAAGGACAGGGCAGAAATTCAGTAAGCAAGAGAGCAGGTGCCTTTTGATGACGTTCTGATTGCAGGACTCACCATTCTGTTGAATGTGAACAGAAGTAGAGCTTCCTTCATGACTGCTGGCTCAAACCTGGGTGCCTGCAACGTACCAAGTCTACGAGATATGTTGAGATGAGAAAGTGCTGATGCTCAGACTGCTAACGCTGTGCTGATGTCAAAGAGAACAATTTGAGGCTGATTATTTTCAGCAGCATCTGTGCAAAATGCCAACCTGAAGGCAAGCAGTGTGCTGTACATGCTGTGAGGCCCAAACCCTGTTAAGCTCTACTAGGGAGCAGTGTGCTGTAACTTTCTGCAAACCAACAAAACCCGGATCAGCGGCAAGCCTGCCCTGACAAGGCGATGGAAGTGTCTGCTCCTTACCTTGTGCTCCCAGAACGAGGGGCCTGTCTGTAGCTGTGCTCCTGTTGTGATGTTTCGTGAGGTGAACGCTGTAGTCAAGCGATCCATGAAAGCTGGAAGTTTCGCGCACAACTTGCTGTAGCACCGACGCTGCTCTTGATTCGGACTCATCCTGTGCTATCTAGACAGCCTTTGCCTAACGCTGTTCGAGATTGCTTTTGATGTCTATGGAAGCTGACAGTGCGATGGTCTTCAACGCATACCGTTCTTGACAGCCCAATGCCAGCTGATACTGAAGCTTGCTCTGGCTATGCTCGTCATCGATGTATCATCTTAGCAAGTCCAGTGGAAGCGCTGGCATGGCAAAGCTATTGTTGTGTATGCTGACAATTTCTGATCTTCTTCATCTCTGGACTCACGATTCCTGCGTCGAAACTTTGGGACTTGCTCAGTCCTAAGCGCTCAGGAGCTCGCTGCAGCTTTGACTCGACTCTACCCTTTTGCCCGAAACGATATATGCATTGCGTTGCGCTGTAGCAAGGACGCCTACGTGCAGTGGACTGATTACGTCACAGACTGAGGCTTTACATAACAGTGCTGACCTTGCCCGGCAAAACCGTTTGCACGGTGTAGTCGGTTAGAAATCTGGTAGCAGTTGTGACCAACCCGCAAATGGGGCAGGGCTGTCAGTATGGAGCTGTTCTGCTGACTGCGTTATCTTAAGCATTGACAATTTGCGCCATGATATAAAATCACCTGACAATAATGACATTTCATGGTGCAAGTTCGTTCTTAAGGGACTGCCTTCTGCTCAATGCTGCAGAGTGGCAGCATGCATGCTCTTTCATGCTGCCCCATCAGTTTTGCTATAAGAATTGTTGTGTCTGACATGACGTCAGGAACAGCAGATCTGCCAGCAGATTTACTGTCTCACAGCACTTACAGACTGACATCATGGTCTTCAGCAGGGAAAAATTGGCAGCTGGCATGCTTGATCCGCTATTTTGAACAGGCTCTCATACTTGCAAAGGCATTCCTGTCACAGTCAAGTCTGCTGATGGTTGACCAATCAGTTGACAGAGATAATTTACTGTTATGGAATAACCAGCACCTCAGTCAGCAGTGACGGTCTGGGGCTGACAATACAATGCTTGCTTATCAAACTAAGTCATGTCTTGTGCATCTATAGCATGCTGTTGAGCACGACCTCCTGCACTGGCATGGCGCCAGAATGCGATCACCAAGAAGTTCAAGAATTGTCCCTGTGCCTAGGCTGCATGCAAGATGCACCATCGCATTCTGTGAGGTCCTGTAACATGCCCAGGAATAAAAGAAGACGGTTTACAATTCCAGCTTGCAAATGAGCTACTTCTCCCACTGGTTTTTGAAGTTGAGCTTGGGTCTAATTTGTGAATTCCACAGTGAGCAGCAGCTTCATTGACAGAAGCAGCCACAGATGCTCTTAAATGTGACAACTCGTAACAAATCGCTACGATCTTATTCATATGACTTCGGCATGTCATTGTCTGCAGACACTCTCTTGCCCAAAATATGATGCAGCTGAAGTAATTACATATGCCCATGTGCCAGCAAATGCTGATGGCAGCATCCTGCATTGATCAAGCACAAGCAGAAGACAGGTGCTCGCAATAGAGCTGCTCTGATGCTCATACAGCAGGCTATAATTGCAAGTCTAAGTAAAGCCTCCATACATCTGTCTAGACGACGCACATACATGGTACACCAGGAAGATAACATGAGCTGCCAAGTGCAGTAAATGCAACACATATAAAGTGTTGATGGTGGTGGTCTGTGTATCGTCACCCTGAAGGTTAATGCTGGAACCCTCAATGTTGTGACAACATGTTAGGACCACTGACAGAAAAAAGAGAGTGGCGTAAGTCAAGTCAAATAATGTCGGAAAGAAAGCTAGTAGTCAGTACCCGTTGAAAGACTGCAGCAAGCTGTTGTTGCGGTAGACACGATGATCCTGCTACTTCTGTACAGCTCAATTAGTGAGACCATAAAGCTGCCAAGCCTAGTGCTGCCGTTCACTCTGTGCGCTCTGAGAAGCAGCACAAATGCTGGCGCTGCACAAGCCATCAACCTTTGGCAATGTGTGATGGGCACAAAGCACTGAGTTGGGCTTTGGGCTAAACAGATCGTGCACATGTCTATGGTGTAATTGCTTCAGCTGGGCTGTGGGCTTGACTGCTGTATCACAACCCATGTGCCTGCTTGATAGTGTACAGACCCTGGATGCACTCCATGGCGGAGTATCGCTGGATGGGATTCACTGTCAAGCTGCCACGGATGACATGCGCCAAAGAGTTGACGCTGTTGGGCCCCGCTGCTTCAAGCTTGTTAGTCTCACTGCTGTCAAAGTGAGAGTCCAGGAAGGCCTGGAGCTGTTTCTGCATCAACAACAGGACACGCAATTGGAGATGTAGACTTTGGACAAGAGTCTAAAACAAAAAGAGAACACAGCTTCTTGACAATCCATTTGTGTTGCAGAGCCCTGCTGATAGACATGCTGGCTTTTGAGCAAGTGCATGCACAGCTTGCGTTGTGCTGGCTTTCTTTCAACTGCATGCAAGGTTTGACAGACCAGCCACATGCCGCAACACATTTGCTATGTTTGCCTGGAAATTAGTTGCACAAGAGTGCGCAGATACCATACTAGCAAGATTTGCTCGATCGTCAGTTGCATGAAAGATTTGACAGGTCAAACACTCACCAGTCCATCATAGCAATCTCTGCCCAGCAGTGGTGTTACAAAAGGCTTTGACAGACCAGGCGCACACCACAACACAACTGCTAGATTTACCCAGAAATCTGCGCATACAAGCTTTGACAGGTCAAGCCACTCACCACTCCATAGTAGCAAGATTGGCCCAACAGCGATCTGGCAAAGGCGCGGGTTTGGGTGGCGTCCCCTAGCATGGCGTTCACATGAAGCTGTGTCATGCTGATTCCTAGCATCTCCAGCATCAGCAACCCAAAAGACCACATATCGTGGCCTGGCTGAGGGCTGTAGTAACCAAGAGTGTCGAACTCCTCTGCCATTTCTGGTGCTTCGTAACCAGAAACACACCTGCATGGGGAAATTGCCTTAGTGCAACAGGGAAATGCAGTAAACTTCTGGTGGCTGCATCTTGCTAAGTTCAAGCATCTCAAGCATCAGCAACCCAACACTCCACATGTCATGGACTGAATTGGGGCTGTAGTAACCCATAGTGTCAAACTCCTCTGCCATCTCAGGTGTGCCGTAACCAGAAACACACCTGCAGGAGGGTATTTTGGCTCAATTTGACAAAACAGTGCAGTATTGATGTTGGTATCTGATCATGATTACAAGCACAGGAGCTCCTGACACACCACTGATGATGATTGGAGGCCAAACAGGTACATCTGAAATGCTCATTTGGGCAGATGTCAAATTCAGTCAAGATTCCTAGCAAGCTACGGTTTTGATGCCTCTGATTTTTGAGCACAAACGGCACAGGTCCAACATGACCGTGCTCGCTTTCTTATGTGATCATCCAGGCACTGGAATCTGCCAAGCATACTCGCAAACAAACTGAACACCAACCAACATGTGATGATGAAAAGCAAGCATTTTCGAGTTGTGATAAGATACGTCATTCTTTATGATTTCAAGTCTTACATGGCGGCATCAATGACGGTTCTTGAGCCGTCTGCCTGGACAATGGGAGCAGCATTCCCAAAATCAGTGAGGCGCCAGCCTGACTGGTCCAGGGTCTGCAGGATGTTGCCGGCGTGCAAGTCCTGGTGCACTACCCCCTTGCTGTGTACCCTCTGCAGAGCCCTGGCTATGTCCAAGGCAATCACCACCACTTCTGTCGCCTTCAGCCTGCACACACAGATCTTTGGCTGAGCTTGGATGCTGATACACACAGATGCTACTGCACCACTGATGGCAGCAAGCGTAGAGAGCGCTACTGCATACTCTCCTGCGCTCTGGCTATGTCTAAGGCAATCACCACCACTTCTGTCGCCTTCAGACTGCACACACAGATCTTTGCTCAGCTTGGATGCAGACACACACAGATGCTACTGCACCAGTGATGGCAGCAAGCATAGAAAGCAATACTTGATAGTCTTCAGGGCTCTTGCTATGTCTAAGGCAATCACCACCACTTCTGTCGCCTTTGGAATGCACACACAGATGTTTTGCTCA
Organism: Trebouxia sp. TZW2008; assembly: GCA_002118135.1. Classification (NCBI taxonomy): domain Eukaryota; kingdom Viridiplantae; phylum Chlorophyta; class Trebouxiophyceae; order Trebouxiales; family Trebouxiaceae; genus Trebouxia; species Trebouxia sp. TZW2008. The sequence goes on from BDIU01000485.1 coordinate 18,661, forward strand.
GCTTGGATGCAGAGACACACAGATGTGACTGCACCAATGATAGCAGCAAACCGTGTAGAGAGCGGTACTGGATACTCTCCTGCGCTCTGGCTATGTCTGAGGCAATCACCACCACCTCTATTACCTTCAGACTGCAAACACAGATCTTTTGCACAACTTCAACGCAGAGACACACAGACGCTACTGCACCACTGATGGCAGCAAGTGTAGAGGCCGCTCCTTCATGCCCTCCAGGGCTCTTGCTATGTCAAGGCCAATCACCACCACTTGTGTTGCCTTCAGACTGTGCACACAAAGATTCGCAGCAAGGTCACTTGCTGAGCGAGCTAACAGAAGATGCAGAGCTAGTCTGTAGGGACATAAACTTGCTGAGATCACACCCCAGGCCCTCCATTGCCATGTAGCGCTGGGCCTGGGGTTTGACCAGTGGGTAGCCCCCTAAGGTAGCAGCAGGGTAGAGGCCACAGGAATGATAAAAAAGCCGTATGATGTGAGCCACGTATCAGCAGGTGCATACTTTGGTTGAGGGTAAATCATGGTGTTGAGACCACATCCCAGGCGCTCCAGGGCCATATAGCCTTGAGCTTGGGGGTCAAGGTGCATAGCCCCCTGGGGTAGCACGAGGGCAGAGGTCACAGGAATAACACAAAAGCCACATCATGTGAGCCAGGTATCAGCGGTTGCATACCTTGTATGAGGATAAATCATAGTGTCGAGGCCACAGCCCAGGCGCTCCATGGCCATGTAGCCTTGGGCTTGGGGGTCAAAGTCCATAGCCCCCTGGGGTAGCATAAGGGCGTGGATCTGTGCCACATTTGAGTGGTGGCACATCCGCATCAGATCTGCCTCCTGTTGCAAATGACCCAACACGCCAGTCTTGGTGACGGTGTTGGACAGACTGGGGGCGGTCAAGAGGTGCACCTGGCCGTTGACTCCCGCACCAAGCTCATTTCCAATGACATGAAAGTTGTCCTGCACCAGCACAGCAGTTTTGATACTCTGGCAAATGAATCACATGCACGACCAGTGAGCATTTGCAAAGCAGCTTCTCACTAGCAACAGGTTTGCATACATGCTAGCATGAGACAGTAGACAGTGCTGTATCTCTTTGCCAAATGGTTTCAGGATCTCAAGTGCTGACATGTGGCACCAAGACAGATGTTGAGTGACCTCTTGAGAACTGGAGTCTGCTGCAGGCATACAGAAAACAACCCAAGAAAATTCAAAGTATCAGTAATGAATTTGCTGTAAAAGGAAAAGTAGTGTGGGAAAAAGAGGTGAACAAGTTGGTTTGCCTTTTGACCAGCACAGCTGTACCACAGTCTGATCAGCATGAGGGAGAGGCATCTCACCATGGCCAGCACTGGAATTTGCCACTGGTCCCGGCAAGCGCGCAGCTCAGCACCACAAGCCTGCAGCTCAGCATTGCAATCCAGCAGGTCCCCGTCGCAAGCCTGCAACTTCTCCTGCAGGTCCGCCACCTGCTGCTGCAGATCCTCAGCTTGAGCCTGCAGTGCGCTGTGGTCTACATTGTCTTGGGCCTGGTCCCAGTCGGGATAAGGGTTGGGGTCCCATGGATTGGCGTTGGGGTTGGCGCCCCAGGCGGGGCTGGGGTTGGGGTCCCAGGCGGGGCTGGGGTTGGTGTCCCAACCGGTGGGTGCATTGGTGGCGGGTGAGGGGGGCTCTGAGTCAAAATTGCCCAGCATGGCCATGAGATCTTGATCCAGGGAACTGCTGTCAGGCCCACTGGGGGGGTCAAATGCCTGCATGTGTCCACAGCATCACATATTAGCCACAGGGAGACATCACTGGTTCAGTTCAAGATGCTCAGCACAAGCGTCGGGCTTGGTCACAGGAAGATGGGGGTTGAGGGGGGGGGGAGGGTGGGGAGGGGGGTGCAGAGGAGTGTAGTTCAAGTATAGCCCTTTAATCTTGAGAGCCAGAAGCAAGGCGTAGTGACAGCCTAGCTGCCGGTGCAGTAATGACATCGTGAACTCATCTAGCCAAGGCGTTTTCAGTCAATTGCAGCACAGAGGTGACTAAGACATGCATCAGCATCACTTTGTCAACAACAATCAACACATAGTCATGATGTAACAACGGTAGCATTTGATGGGAGTGAGAACAGTATCGATGATTACCATGACAACGAGAGTGACACTGGTCTTGAGGATGTACACAACAACAGTAACAACCGCTTTGCCATGGCAGGCGGAGGAGCACCTGGTGGGGGTGGGTGGGGGCTGCATGAGTGGGGGTGGAGGGGCTCTGGAGGCAGCCATGTGTCTGCCGCTGGTGCTGGCGCTCAGCCAGCTGTGACTCTAGAGTGGCCACCTTTGCCTCAAGCTCATCAATGGTGGCGCTGTTACCCTTTTGCACCTGCAAATGCCGCATCATGTCAGTGTCTTCACAAGAGTTTGGGGCCCATGGGGTCATGTCACAAGAAGTTGATGTTCATGTAGCTTAGAAATAACAAAGCAGCCCAGGCGTTTCATGGCAGAAATGGCAATCATGACAATCAAGCAAGCTGCTCAGAGTGCAGTGAGACTTCAGCACACCACACACTTGAGATAGCCATGACAGTGAGCTCTTGATGCTTGCTTGGGTTGCCTGGCACTCGATGAAGAGTCTGCTGGTGTAGGCTGTTGGCGTCCAGCAGCACGCCAAAAACTTCAGCACATCAAGCACTTGCAGTACCATGACAGCAAACTCTTGACACTTGCTGATACAGCCTACCACACCCACAGTGAGGACACTTGATGCAAGGACATGTTTGATGTAAGGACAATGTCATCGGAAACCAATGGCTGCATTATGAATGCAATGGCACCTCTCAGCAAGGACAACTGATTGTGAGGACAATTTTTCTTGGGAACCAAAGCATTCTTCACAAAGAGAAGTCACTGTACCTGAAGGGCCTGTTGGTGCAGCCTGTTGGCTTCAGCAAGGGCGTCCTCCGCCAACTGCCTCATGCCCACGTCTGTCGTCAGGGCATTCTGGGCATCCTGGCTCCTCTGCTTCTCTGCTGCCAGCTCTGCCTCCACGTTTGTCAGTGCCTGCTGCATGCCAGTCTTCTTCTTCTCCATCTCAGCTAGGCTCATCTCTGCCTGCTGCCTCTTCTTCTCTGACTCAGCTACCTCGACCTTCAGAGGTGCAATATCATTGCTGGCATTCTGCAGCACATCATTCTGATGTTGTAACATGGACTGACCAGACTTTGTACAACAATGTGCAACAATGTGGCTCATGTAAATTTGATGGTGCCACACCCTTCAAGTGTCCGGCTCATGCATGTATAGCCTGCAGCTTAGTCATCACTGTCAGAGCAGGCGATTCTGTATTCAACTTCTCTTCATCAGAACAAACTGCTAAAATGAGCAAAAGCATGGAAACCCGTGATCTTTTCTTGACATGGAGGCTTCTGATGAAAACAGTGAAACAAAGCCGTTGCCTTTGAGCTTTGACCATATGTCATTGCGAATGAGACATTTGCTGTATTGGTGTGGCAGGCTGTGACTCAACAACAACAGTACTTGAAAACATGTTCCAGCACATGTGCTAGGCGTGTGTGGCCCAAGTCCTATCTGGCCAGGCTTGCTTGCTCTGTGCATCACAGTAAGGACGGTTGACGTGCAACTGTTGAAAAAACAGACAAAATATCGTCTCGATTCATCCTGAGCCGACCCCAAGGGTTTGGGCCCCTGAACCTGATCAAACAGCATGATTTTAGGCAATCTACTGTTTGAAATCCTGTGACTCAAGACAGCAGATTAACCTTGAGGGTGATGTTGTGAGTGGCTTGCAGGTCTGCCAGTGCCTGCTCTGAAGCGCCATACAGTGTCTTGATGTCGGTCACTTCAGCTCTCAACCTGTCAGCCTCGCCCTTGGACTCCTGAACAAAGTTGCAAGAGCTCATCAGTCTCAGCGCAGCATGAATGAGGGCAGTCTGCAAGCTCAGACATGTGTCATCGCCAGGCAGTATGTGCAGCAGACTGTTTGGCTTTGTATTAGGTCTCCAAGACAGTAGACCGAAATATATCAATTGATGGCTTCATAGACTGACCTGGAGGCTGGTGTCGTGTTTGGCCTGCAGATCTGCCAGTGCCTGCTCTGAAGCGCCATACAATGCCTTCAGGTCAGACACATCACCACGCAAAGCCTCCAGCTCACGCTCAGACTCCTAAAAGCACAAGGAGCTCATGAGACCGCTATCCTGGTCATTGTGCAAAATGACATCGACGAGCATTTCCCCCCCAAACAACAGGTAGGTCTGCGTGCTGACAACAAACAGCAACAAGCAAAACCTCGCTCACCACCACCACCACCACCACAAACATGATTCAGCACGATAATTTAAACTGTCAATCTTGCTATGGGGCAATTGCCAAGTAGTGATCTACTTATGGCAGGCAAACAGCAGCAAGCACGGTAAGAGGAATTGACCCGTCAAGTGGCCCCAAGGAGTGTGTGTAGCACCGGTTTCATCTTGTCAATGGACTCATGGGCAGGCACCAAATGCAGTGACTACTTCAGCAGGAAAGTCACCTTGGCAGCTGCTTCATGCAGCTTAGTGGCGTCAGACAGATGATCAGAAGAAGAAGAGGCAGCAGGCTGAGGTTAGCCTGGCTGAGTCAAAGAA
>BDIU01000487.1:0-23883 GCA_002118135.1 Trebouxia sp. TZW2008
CAGTTGTCTTGTTGTAAAAATTTGAACGCCTCTCTCCATTAGGGGAGAACACAGTTGGGCCATCTATACTAGAATCAGAGGCGAATTTCGCCTGGCGAAATAGTCTTGTTACTTTGCTGCAGTCGATATATGGTCTTTTACCATGAGCAAATCACTTTGAAATGATGAATTATTATTCACCACGTTGATGATCGATATGCTAAGCTGCAAATACTGCTTGCCTGGGCATGCAGAAATGGACACCTGGCAATGACGACTATCAAAGCAGTGTAGTTCTATGGCCCTTGATCATGAAACGTCATGTGCACATCCAATGGAGTACGCCAGAAAGCCACACAGTCCTACTACTCGTGAACTGTCTGCAAGCAATTGCAGAAAGCTGCATGGAGCCTATTCACAATCTTGTGCAAATCCAAAAATGATGTAAAACTTCCACCCAAGGTGTACATACAAAAAGACTTGATGTACAACAAAGGTCACCTGCAACTCAACGGTATACTTCAAAGATAATTGCATCATGGCGCATGCCAGACTGGAAGTGATGAGCATACTAGGCATGGATGGACAAAGGAAGTCTCGACATGTGACATCCAAGTGCGTGCTCCTTGTGTCAATCTCTGGGATATTCTGCTGGTTTACCAGCCTTCATGTTCCCGAGCTGCCACAGGTATGAAACATTTATTTTCAGACTGAATATCCATGTGACTGCTGTCACTCGCTGTCACTGAAAACTGCTGTTTTGCAAAGCGGGCATTGCGCCCGCAGCCCACTTTGCCGCAGCCAGGGCTGTATACACTTTGTGTGAAACTTGTGGCTGCAGGGCAGAAGGCTGAGCTGATCACCATCATTGAAGGAGTCCAGGCAAACGCTGCAGGTGTTGCTGTTGCTGTCGCCTGGGCTATCTGATGGCGCCCTCTGCAGATCAGCACAGCTGTCAATGTCACGGGGTATATTGCACTGTTCAGAATGCAAACCAAAGAGGGCCTGAACAGAAGTCTAAGCGGACTCTGCATCTGCAGTAAAATGAAAATGCAGATGGGGCAGCCTATGCATTGCATGAGCTGTGAGAAACTGACCCTGTACCTGGTCTGCTTTGTGCGTGAATGATGGCACAGATGCAAGCTGTTCTTCTGTTGCTGGCGGGTGTTGAGGCCCTTGCTCTCCTTGCTGATCAAGTTGGAGCAGCATCTCGTAGTCTGCAACCACATAGACTGATTGGGACTTGTACAACCCAAGCCTCATGAAAATGGAGTGTCTGGCATGTTGAATTACGCTAGCACATGAATGCTTTGCTTGCTGCTCCTTTGTTACCTGTGTCATTGAATTCCCTATTGAGCATGGCTAGTCTTAGATTATTTAGCGCTGAGCTTTGCAGACCCAAGGTGCCCATCATGGACAAAACAGTTGCTTGGTGAAATGACTCAGCATTTCGTCTACTCTGCAGCTGTATGCCTGGGTCTTGCTGTGTTTGTTGCTCTGCTTCTTGCCGAACAATCGCATTATACTGTCGGCAGCTAGCCAGCACAAACAGGGCTAGCAACAAGAAAATCAAAGACGAAAAGGGAACCAATCCCGCTAGGAAGAGTAAGATGATAAAGCCTGCAGTACAAGAGCTCCTATTTGCAACGTTGCTTGAGGAGGCCGCAAGAACTGCTCAGCGATCATCACTGATATTGCTGAACTCACGAGCTCATGTTTGGCATGCTTACCGAGTATGAAGCGCTGGCTGCCCTGTGCCCTGTGCCTGAACGTCAGCAGCGGGGGTCCGAAAGGCTGTACAAAGCCGTTGCCGTGCAAAGGTTCCGCCACACGATCCCCCGCTTCCAAGTCGAAGCCGGGCCGAAAGAGAGCCATGATGCAGTATCTCCTGCAAGCTAGCACGCGACTCCTGCGTCGACCTTGGAGCCGAGCTGGGCTGCGTCGGGTGCAGCTGCGAGATTAGTGCAGGGGTTAGTCACCAGTTACCTTCAATAGTGCGGAGAGTTTCTGACCAGCGATGCAAGCGCAAATGCGCGAGGCGAACTGGTCGAAGGCACATTGAACAATCCAGAATTATATGTATGACCAGTCTGCCTCCCTTCGGAGACGTTGCGCCGTACAACCGTTGTGTCCTCTGGTCAAGATCGCGTGCTTTTTGCCGACAATAGTCAGAATTACTCCTTGAAGGACGAACACAAGCTCGCTTTCCGTCTGCTGTGACTCGGGCATGCCTCTGGTTTTCCAGCCGGGTGGCAAGCATTTGACTCGGCATATCCTTCTCGTTGCGGGAATCGGGGCTGGCCTGTCCTTGAGCGGCGTATACCTCACAGGGCGTTACGTGTGGTCAATGGTCCCGGCAAAGCGCAATGAAACGAAAAGCAAAGGGGACAGGGCATGAAGGTATTCACTGTTACACCCGTCCACGTCTTGCTGGAGCGGAGAATTACTACTTGAGCCATTGGTGCGGGGTATAGGACTGGCTTGCTGAGGCGTATCGAGGCCTGCAGAAGCAAGTAAAGTTGCTGCAGCAGACAGCGTACGCTTTGGGCTGGACAAGTATCAGGTCCGCCACACTTCAATACTGCCAGTAATGATGCAGGCTACACTGACCGATCTAATATTAGCTTACCTGTGATTAGTGTAGCTCGTGCTGTGCAGGCCAATGGCAGAGGAACCAACGGTTCAGCCAGATTTACGTACACAGCCTCCAACTGCAGGTCCTCTCAAGTCTTTGACTGAGTTGCTGAGCTGGCAGGCTGATGCACACCCGCTGCAGAGCCTGCTCAAAGCCTCTGTGCCATTGCAACAGGTTGCCTGCCTGCCTAGCTCATTGGCCGCTTGATTGACTGCTTGTTTGGTTGCCTGCCTGCTTGCTTGCTTGCATGGTCGCTTGCTTGCTTCCTGGCTTGCTGGCTTGCTTGCTTGCTTTATCCGTACTGCACTTGCATGCTGAATAGTGTGCATTCCTGCATCATTGGTCGCTACATACACAGGTTTGAGGTGCTCAATCCACAAACCGAACTGTTTTGTGCAGATGCATCAACCAGGTTCTCCACCAGACCAGCCGCGCCTGCTTGTCTGCCATGACTTGCATGGCAACTACCACCAGGATGCTTTGGCACAAGGCAGCTCCGATGCCAACTACTACAAGCTCACTCAATGGAGCTGCATCGACAGCTTTGTATACTTCAGCCATGCCCTGGTCACCATCCCGCCCCCGGGTTGGATCAATGCAGCTCACCGCAATGGCGTGCCAGTAAGGCACACACCTCATGCTATGCACATTCAACAGCATGCAGCATCACCATGACTTGAACAATGCTGCCTGGACCATGCATACATTGTGCCTTGCCTGCACATGTAAGTTGAAGCCTTTCTGTGCAACCCTGCTGTCACAGCTGTGGTGTTTTCATTACGCAAAGTCTCATCTGCATGCCCCTCTTCCTTACATGAATTTGTACAAGGATGCTTAGTTCACACAGTTTGGAGTCGCGGACGGCATACTGGGGATCAAGACTCAGGTCATGCAAGGCCAACATCTTTGCTGCTATTCTGCAAGCTGCAACCACACAAAGCACTTTTGGCACTTGTATATGCAAGCTGTAAACTAATTTTTGAAAGGCGCGTCACGTATGCAGGTTCTAGGTACATTCATCACAGAGTGGGCAGCTGGCTCCCTGCTGTGTGAGCTGATGCTGTGGACAGAGCAGAGTGCTGAGGCTGCCGCAATGCAGCTGGCCAACATTGCTCTTTATTATGGCTTTGAAGGCTGGCTGCTCAACATTGAAAACCCAGTCCTGCGCCGCTTGATACCCAGTCTCGTACATTTCATACGGTGAGTCCTGATTAGGCCATAGACATTGTGCAACAAGCTCAAGCATTTGGAAGGTGGGTGCTGCAAAGCAGTGTGTCAAAACCAGCTGTGGCATGTAAGATGTCACAGCTGCTGCTGCACGGCAGATGCTTCTCTGCCTGTAGTACCCTAGCTGCAAACCTCATGTTGCTTTTCAGAGCTTTGTGCTCTCAACAACATGAAGTGGCAAGTTGATTGATGTAGCTTTGTGAGGTGGTTGCCTCATGCATGCAGGGTGTTGAGGAAGTTGATGCATGAGATGGTCCCAGGCTCCCAAGTGATCTGGTCAGTTGCGCTCATACTTTGCCCCCTCTGCCTGTCGTTATGAGCAGGTGCGCTGTGCATGCATGCTATCCCACACCCACAAACCTTGCATTCAATGCATCTGTTGTATCTGAGTTCAGAAGTGGTTATGAAGCTACTTTTGGCATGCATGTCATGTGTGTCTACAAGTCTTAAGTATTCAACGGGAGGTGATGCTTGCACGAATCACTCACGCTGCCTGTGCTTGCATTGTTGATTCTGACATGTTGCTTGATGTATGTGTTAGGTATGACGCTGTCACAACAGCAGGCGTTTTGGAGTGGCAAGACACGCTGAGTGAGTTGAACAAGCCCTTCTTTGAGGCAGCAGATGCCATCTTCATCAACTACACATGGAAGGAGGATACACCTGCAAAGGCTGCAGCTGTGGCAGGGGACAGAAGGCGCGATGTGTACATGGGGGTTGATGTCTTTGGGCGTAACACATATGGTGGCGGTGGCATGACATGCAATGTTGCTTTGAATGCAGCGCACTCAGCAGGCAAGCCTTTTGAGACTTGACAGCTGCACTGCGCTACAATGCATCTAGTCATTCGCTGCAATTTAGTGACTGAATACACTGATGATTGTGAGACAACAATGATGAGGCTTTCACCCTTGCAGAGGTGTGCAAGGCCTCAACAATGCACAGGCTCAGCGCCTGCATGCTTGGAAACCTCAGTGGCAAATGGCAGCATGGCAACTTTCAGGGCAGTAGTCAATCTCAACTTGTTGCGCAAAATTGCGTTGTGCATTGCTGCAAACCCACTGTAAAACGCTGTGCAGGAGTGCAACACTTCTGCGCAAACCCAAAAAATTGACTTGGGCACAAGTCAGTTGACGTTACAGTTCATCTTGCAGACAAATGCAAGCAATAATGGAAATTCTACTGAGTCATTAACAGCCTAGAAGCTTAGTCGTGACAAGCAAATTGCTAACCAATCATACAGCGTGCAAGTCAGTTTTCTGGTACAATGCGGGAACAATCTGCATGCTCCCTGATTTGGATGGCTGTCTGCTTGTTACTGAGCTCTTATGCTGTCACTAAGCTATGACATTGACATCCATTGATCAAGCGCTATCTGCATGATCTTGAGCTGCACTTCTGTTTCAACGCTCGTCCACTTCAGCTTGCTCTGTACTCACAGCCACAGCAATCCCTTTACAGCAGGCTTTGTCAGCATTGTGGGACTAGGGTATTCCAGAAGGTTGCTGCTGGCATGACATATGGGCACAATGGTCTCTGCTCAGGCTTCATTGCATCTTGCGCACCATAAGGATTTCCCCTTGTCTCTTGAAGCACACAAAACAAGATAGCTGTCTGTCATTACAGCTTTTGGTATGGGCACACACGAAGCTGGGTTGACAGACTGCCTTGGTTCCTTTTGTGTCATGAGAAGTCAGGGCAAAACCTTAAGGTAAGCTGAACACAGGATGTACCTCACCGCTGGCAAAATGGCACCAGTCGTGAGATACGTCTGCTGCTCATGCTGCGCTTGTGTCACAATCTGCTGCCTTTGCAGGTCAAGCTCAACAAGGCCGTATCTGCAGGCATTTAGTCTGTCTTGCGTGCTAAAACGGTTTGTCCCTGTCTCCCATGATGCACAAGACAAGTTGGCTTTCTGTGCATGCAGCTGTCAGTATGGACACATACCAAGCTAGAATGAAAGACGGCCATCTTATTTTTGTGTATGACTAACGACAAGCGCAAATCCTTGCGGCAAGCTGCAATACATAAAACACCTTGCTGTGTTGCTAGTGGCAGCATTACAACGTCTGTCTGCTGATGATGCTGTGCAGTGTGCTCTTGTTTCCCAATCTGTTGCTGGTGCAGAAGCTGCTGCAAAAAGAATGTGCCTGCAAGCATCCATTCCATCTTGTGCACTATAGCAGTTTCCCCATGTCTCTTGTGACAACAAGACACAGTTTTTGTCTGTCATCTGGGCTCAGGGTCTATGTCAGTACTATAACAGGTCTTGGCCGCTGCAGGGCTGTCTGTTATTCTGGCTTGGTATGTGTTGATGCTGAAAAAAGTCATGATGGCTGCAGGTCTGTCTAGTGCATTGTTTGCCCCTGCCTGGGTGTGGGAGGTGGGCAACAGAGCAGACTGGCTACAGCGCCAGCAGCATTTCTGGGACAGAATTCAGGCCTGCTGCCAACCCCAAAGGGTACTGCTGCAGCACCTGCCCTTCAGCACCTGCTTTGACCAAGGTGCAGGCTTCGCTCAATACTCAGAGGTCAGCTTTTAAAGCTGATGGATATTTGCACAGCATGTTTTGTGGGACATTCAGGTCATTTTGATGTGACCTACATCTGCATGTCATGCTATCCCGCATGCTGACTTGGTCAGTGCGTCCACCCATTGACCCAATTGGCATGCAGAAACTTGCAGCTTGCTATGTTGTCAATAGTTGTTTTGAAACATCTCGGGCATATCAAAGTACTTCAGCAGCACTGACACTGACCTGTGCCTCATTGGGAGAGCAGAGTTCTGCTTTCGGACACAACTTGTGTCAAGCACACTTGCTGTCTCAGCTTTTCAAAATTTGTGCCACTCAAAGCTCCCGATAATGCTGTGTGCCTAGCGCAAACAGCTGCAAGAGGCTGGTATCCTGTGCTGCGTTTTCATATCCTTTGGGCATGCGCAAGCTGACAGAGGCTTGAAGCTTCATGTGTGCAGGGGGAGATGGTGAGTGAGCAGCCCTGGTACAACCTGTCTTGCCAGTCCTCTCAGCCCACCCTGTGCCCGCCCCCCACCACCTACCACCCCCACACCAACTCTGTGCACTCTTGCCAGGCTTCATCACAGCCGGCATTGGTGGTGTCGCCTTGCACTGACCTTGCGTTCAGGCAAGGGAGCTGCTTGAAAGTGCAAGGTATGTCATTGCAATATACATGCAGCACAGTTCATCCAAATTACATGTCTGGACTCAGGCATACACATAACAATGTCACGCATAAGCCATCGCACTTCAGAGGACCCTGCCATCATTATGGCATTCTGTTTTGCTGTGCAATCTTAAGCATGGTCTGCTCCTTGTTGTTACTCAGCTAAGAGCTATTTATTAGCACATGAGTGCACTTAGTCACTGTGTAAGAGGGCCATTGGGCATGCCCTGTGCAGGAGCATATTTCACCGTGTAGCGCCGTGTTTACTGGTTCAAATTGCACTGCGTAAGCTGAAAGCACTGCTGCATACCTGTTTTTCAAGTAGTCTTGTACCATAACAAACACAGACACAGTCCAAACTCAGAGCTTTCTGGCACCTGCATCCTGGACTGCAAGCCTGTCCAAGAGTGTCCAAACTAGCTTTGATGGCACAATTGCTGTGTGTCCATGCAGGCAGTGTACAGCCTGACTCATCGGCTTCAGTGGAACTGTTCAAGGCAGACCTGCTGATTCCCCGACCAGGCTTGCAGGTCACCTTCACTTACAGGCCACTGTCACCACCTACTCCCACCGAACTGCAGCTGTGGTGCTGGATGGAGCCCAGCAATGCAACTCAGACACGTGGAGGAATTGAAGATGATGCTGCTGCTGGTGTTGATGCTACCAAGAGAGCAAGAGCAGCTGGTAGTGTCAAGCTGCTGGCTATGCTGCAGCCTGATGGCTTAGCGCTTGTCAGCTCAAGCACAAGTGACAACAGTCAAGCACAGCTTGAACTAGAAAGGTCAGAAACAGAATCAACTTTTATCGCTTGCTGACATTATGCATGACTTTACACAATGGCTTGCATTGTTTACCTGTGCTCACTGCAAAGATGTTGTGTGCAAGGATCGCTTTGTTCCTATCTGCGTAAGTAAGTGGCAACTCTAGTTAGATATGTCCATATTCTTACTGTTATGAACAAAAGGTCTTCTCTTGAGCGCTTCTATGCTGTCGGCATGGACGTCTAGATGTGCCAGGTGCTGTTGTGGCTGGCAACATCAGCGTCATTTAAACTGGTCAAGGAAGCACTGCAGATATGACCTGTGTCTTGTACTTTCTGCTGCCTGTCAGGAAGGAATTTCGACGTTAGGTTGGCAATATACAATCACCGGCGCTGGCCATACTTCGTACAAGAAATGCAATTTGTGTTTGCAGGGATGTGGGCAAACTTGAACCACACAGCAATGGTTGGTGCTCCCTCCAATACAATTTGCCCTCCCATCTCCCAGACTTTCAGCATCTGACATTGCGCAGCATTGAGGTGGCAGCTGTGACACCAGCACATCTTCAGCACAACACATCTGCACCAGATGTCTGCCTAGGCTATGTAGGTGAGCTCCACACCAGCAAAGAAGCGTCTGCTGCAGCTGACAAGCTGGCAGCTGATTGTATGTTGTACAGTGTCTGTCACACTGTGGTGGCTGAAATGCTAAATTGCGTGACCTCTGACATCATGCTGTCAATGCTTGTGAGCTGCATGATTGCCGTGGATGCTATACAGGACTCTGCAGCATGCAGCTCAGCAAGCAGAATAGCAGGCAGCAGTTTTGCTTCATACCATTGTTAAAGGCAAAAATCTGACATGTTACAATCTGGCTGGCTGCAGGTCATATAGAAGTGCTCAGCCAAGGCAGCAAGGTGCAAGCACCAAGAGTCAGCAGTGTGGAGTTTCAAGATGTGATCTGGACGGTACCTTCATTCAACAATTCTCGCGTTCCAGACTCTCTGCCATCAGACAGCACCACAGAGAGCTCAGCAAAAGGTGCAACTTGTGCCACAACTGCAAACAAGCATTCCAGGCCTGTGTACACAGCACAACATGTTTGCCATGTGCAAAGTTTGCTCCCTCTTCTTGTTCACTCTGAACATGCTTGCGTGCCCTTTGTTCATGCATGCATAAGACAATCGGGTCGTGATCAGATAATCTGGCAGCAACCATTAGCATGACTGGCTTGAGTTTTTGCCTTGAGTTTGCAATTTGGCATGATTGGCCGATGCAGGTGAAGCGGATCGACAAGCAGAGCTAGCGTCTTCCACAACAAGCCAACAGTCAGATGTTACTGAAAGCACTGATGGTGCATCGCTTCCTCAAGTGCTGTGGCTGTACGTCACTCTGCGTTTTGCCCTTGAGCAACCTTCAGACGTCAGCAGATTTGAAGTGTTTGTCAGGCATGGTGAAGCTTCAGCATCTGACAAGGAATCTCCAGAGCAATCAGCAAGCGCTGCACAACATGGCAGCAAAATGGGTTGGGTCTGGCTTGGTACTGCAGCCACAAACCAATTTAGAGTGACAGCTTTGGAGTGCCCTTTGAGCGACAGTGCTATCTGTTTTGCTGTTCGTCCTGCTGACCTGTCGGGAAGACTTGCACAATGGCAGCATGCTGCATATGCAACTCTTTCAAGACCCTAAACGTTATCACACGCTCTGTAACCCTTCATGTCCGCCATGCTGCTGTGGGGATCAGTCCAGGTCTGGCCCATCATGCGGCCCCCTGAATAACATCTTGCTGCATTAAACGTTTTCTGAGGTTGACGAACGCGTTGGTGCAACTAATTGTGGCACATCACAAGGCACCTGCCAGCATCGTGTGAGGAGGCTTCCAGCAAAATTTGCAAATGACAACAGTAAGGGGTTGTATTGAAATGTCAGGACCAAGCTTGTCAACTGTCCTTTGCGTGACCTGCTGGCACGCGCAAGGGATGACCAACACTTTAGAATCCCAATGCTGCTAGCAGGCGAAACACAGGGTGCGGTTTCTACTGTCGCTCACTCGTCCTCCACTGCAGCGCCAGCCCTGACGTACTTTTTCGACACTGCGCGACCGCGGTATTGGCTTGTCGCCAAGTGGTTGCAGTTGCGGTAATGTGACCTGTTGTAACAATCAGGAGCATGGCATCAATAGCGGTTGCTGATATACAGGACGCAAAGCAGGGCTTCGAAAACAACACCGGCCAGAACATGTAAGGCCATTCGACGACTCAGCTGCCAAGAAGCTTGTGGTCAAGCTTGCGAATGCCCATTTAACAGACGATGGTGACTTGCAGTTGTTTCTTTAACGTGGACCTACATTGTCTGGTTCGCAACCCTATAGTCAGCCACCTGCTGGCTGAAGAAGTCAACACTGCAGCGGTTGGGCGTCCAGCTGACTTGTGGACCAGCCTCATTGGCGTTGCCAACCACTTGGCGCAGCAACCTCAGCACTTCAATGCTGAGGACACGCTTGATGTTGTTCGCCAAGCGTATCCAGAGTTTGTCAAGCTCAACCCAGTAACTCATGCGAAGCTGGAGTGCCAGGAACAGCATGACTGGGCAGATGTCCTGGAAGCTGCCCTGGCTCTTTTGGTGGATTGCAGCCCTGCTGCCGTGAAGGTGAGCTTTGCTTTCACTATACGTGCAAAGCTCTACTACAGTGGAGATGAGCAACACATTCATAGCACGTGATCAGCCCTGCTACGGTAAACGTAAGCAATACTTTCACCGCACATGTACAGCCCTGCTGCAGTACAGGTGAGCAACACATTCATAGGCTGTGAACAGCCCTGCTGCAGTAAAGACGAGCAAATCATTCACAGCACATGCACAGCCCTGCTGCAGTGAGCTTAATTTGAGCTTAAACTTCATAGCACAAAATTCCTTTGTGTAGTGTCAGCAGTGTCCAGAAGCTATCATGATTGCATTTGGACTAGCTGTCTCACACAGTGTGCCCGGAGCAGTGTGACTCTTGCATGGGTAGCCCCACTGTCATATCAGCATAACATTCTATATCCCTGGTCAACCCTGCAGCCATATGTGATCCTCGCGCTACAGCCTCTTGTCCATACTGTGTGCAAGTCAGCTGTCAGTATTACTTGGGTCTGCCATGTTACAACACTCGCACATCATACCACTTGATGCTATGGCAGGCTTGCCTGGGGTTTGTCACCTCAGCACATGACATGTTGACTTGAACTCACACTGTCTGGCCTGTGAAATAGCAAGCCGTATGTCGCAAACGCGCCGTGCACGCTGTGATAGGGTTATGTTTGACATGTTTGATCATGTGCTGTGGCATCACGAGCATGCCAGCGACATGATTGTGTTTTGCAGCAAGCTTCATTGCAAGACAGCTTCATAACTTTGCGTCGGCTGCCTGGGAAATCAGAGCATGTCAGGTGGCTTCTGTGTGATGTTTGCTTTCTGGTCTTGCAGGGCGTGATCGAAGGAGTATTCAGATTTGATGAAGACTCCTTCTTCACTTGCAGCATGCAGGGCTGCAGGCAGTCGCGGCCCCTGTCGCAGCCCCTCCCACAGTGGATACTTCACCTTGGGGTCACTGCAAGCTCAGCATGCACGCTGGAGGACTTGCTAGAGGAGGACATGTTCGCTAAGCGGAAGGAGGATGCGCCCACTGCATGCGAAGCCCCTGGCTTCAGTGGGAATGTGTATGGGTCTACATCACGCCGGGTCACACGGCTGCCACAGACCCTGCTAATCAATCTCAAGCGGGCAGCTGTAAGTTGCTTCCTCAATCAGTCAATTAACCAACCAACCAATCAGTTGATTGATGGATCAATCAGTCCATCAACTCTGTCATGGGAATACTTACTGTCATAGGGACCAAACAGGTGGCTGTACAGACAAAGTCAGCTAGCAATACTGGTTTATTGCATGCTTGGCGCGCTCAGTCAACTTTTGCATGTGAAACAGGCGGCAAAGTTGTGATCTTGGAGGCACATTGCTGTCGACTGAGATGGGGACTTGCAGGGCTGCTTATAACAGGACGCTAAATCTTGCAAAGGTGGACATGCTACAGAAGTGTCTGCATTTGTTTGACGAAAAGCATGCACTGCAGCAAACGTCCAGCACCCAACCCTGCTGCAGCAACTATATTTGTTGTGCAAGCAGCTCAAGGTCAAGTCTTCACGTTGCCGTGAAGCATTTGACATAAGTATGGCAAATCCCCCAATGCAACAATGCATGTTACTTGACCATCAGTAATGGTCAGATTGCCACAGCGTCTGTTTGTTGTCAATTGTTGAGTCATTACCTTGAATGCACTAATTGCATTCTACAATTGTCAACTCAATTAGACAGCCAATGATCAATTGATGGCTGCATGAAGGCGCTTGTGGCGTAACATGGTAGATGACACTGACAGTGAGCAAGAACTGCATCATGCTCAACCCTGATCAAACAATGCCAGCACAAGAGTTCTTTTGTCAGCAATGGACATCAGCATAAGCAGTTTTGCTTGTGTTCTGGCATAGTGTGGCATGTTAGCTTGGACTGTGCTCCATCAACATGTTGGCATAAGCTACAAGACACCACACATGGCCAAAGCAGCTAACTTTGCCATGGTAGGCCGTCTTTAGTGGCTTGTGCGCAAGTCAAAGTTCGCCTGGGCAGGTCAGTCGAGTCAGAAACAATGCTGGCAGTCCTAAAAGCATGGCAGCAATACAGCCAGCATCGTCATCAAAAGTGCCAGGAAATGTGCTGTTGATGGGGTGAGTAGGCAAGAATGCAGCTACCTGTTGATGACATGCTGCCCTCAACATGAAGTGTTTGCAGAATGCATGCTGCAAATCAGGAAATCTTCTGAGGGGGTTTTGAAAAGGCTGAGCTCGAAAGCCAAGTGTCAGAAAGTTTTTGCTACTGCTGCCATGCAGGTGACAGGGCTTCGCAGCAACCCATCATTCTTGCCACCAGCTGCTGCACAATCAGCTAAGCAGACTTCCCAGTGCTGACCCCTGTTCCTGATGCACAGGGTACTGAATACAAATGCGAGAAGCCTATTGAATACTCCTTGCACCTGGACATGGCCCGCCTGAGCAGCGAGCATGCTCAGGCAGATGGCTGGCCAACCAAGTATGACCTTGTTGGAGTTGTCCGACATAAAGGTGTGGGAATCAGGAGTGGGCATTACCGGTTCATCCAGAGGTTGTCCACTGGCACCTTTATCAGTAGGGATGACATGTGTGTGGAGGAGGTGACCAACCCATTGGCTTACAAGACTGAAGCCACTGGGCTCATCTACCAGCGATGTGCCCCCCCAGGTTTGGACACCTAGCAAACTTTTGCGTACTCAATGGCTGGATATGTTGCTGCAGCTGTTGTGGGTGCAAACTCAGCATGCAAGGGGTCATATCTGCTGGGCTGCCGTCCGCCCATGCTGTGCACAGAATAGTCACAACATTGTGCAAATTACACTACCAGATGCAGATGTGGCTGCTTATAGTATCTCCAGCACTTGATCGTCATATTTTTGCCAAGCGTAGATACAAAGCTATGTCGCTTTGTCCACCTGATTTCTACCAGCATTTTATTGGAATGCCCAAATGTCAGAGCCCTGTAACTTATTCAGCCTGCTTGTAGATCAGACATCTACCAACTAATTTAATGTGCCATTGTGTAACTTGTTATTGTAAGTTTTCAGGTGACAGAGCATGACTCAAGTAGCTCGTTGTAGGCAAGGTTTTGCACTTGGCTGCTATTTGTTATGCTTGCCTAACAAAAGAAGTCATACCCAGCTGAGTCATTTGGTGCCTGACAACTCAAAAACTCATGTGTCAGGGTAACTTTACAAGGTTTTGGCAGCCTGTGCATTTGCAGTGCACAGACCCCACAGCAACGATGTAAAATCTGACAGCTGTTTCATTACTGCTTGATGGAGCACCTTGCTGATGCAAGCCAAGTTTGGCACACTTGGATTTCATGCAGCAAGATACACCATGAAGACTGTCATCGAACATCAATAGCTCTGACTCCAAACCATCACGTCTGCTTGTGATACATGCAAGCATCTCAAATTGTCAACATACTGATATTCCTCCACACGCGCAACTCCCATGCATCACACAGTGTATGAGTGGGTTAACATGCCCAGTGCAGTAAATATTGCCAGACAAATGCTGATCAACCCATCATGTGTTGCAGCGTGATTGAGGCAGGTGGTGCCACTCACCAAAACCTGCCAGCACGCCCTGAGCAGCCCACGGGCAAGGCACAACGCCTGAAGAGCGTGGTGCCAGTGGGCACGCCGCCATGGCGTGACCTACCAGACCCTGAGCTCACACCAGAGCAGCTGCAGAGGCGGCGCCAGCGGCAGCAGCAGGCACAGCAGGTAGCTGCTAATGCCAGGGCTCTTGAGCGCAAGCAGGCAGAGCAGGCTAGGGCTGATGCTCAGGCCAGGCAGGCCAAGCGGGCTGAGCAGGATAAGAGGCAGCAGCAGGTGCTGCAAAGCAAGATGCAGCGGCTTGAGGAGATCAAGCGGGCAGAGGCCAAGAAGGCAAAGGAGCTTGCTGAGCAGCGCAAGCGGGAGTTGGCTGAGGAGCGTAAGCTGCAGAAACAGCAGAAGGCTAGCTCTGCCGGGTACGTCTTTGACCATCAAATCTTGCAACATCTTGGGACTTGGATGCAGCAGAATGGTGCTGTTTGAAACATCAAGTGATGTGATACATTCACTTTCGACAGTAGGCAAGGCAAGCTTTGGTCATTGGTTTGGCAGTATGACTCGTCTCTCGTGCAAGGCAAGAGATGATTTGGCTGGCATCAAATGCACATAAACCCATCAGTGAATATCAACTACACTTGAATTTGACATGTAGCATAGATGTGCAGTCTGATTCCGATCACAGAGATTGCCATTTGTGCTAAACACTTGCCGTGTGATGTCACCTCACCAATGACTGACACAGACTTATGATCTGCAGGGTCAAGAACACCTCAGTAGAAGCCAGTGAGAGCCGAAGCAGCGCAGCAGTGGATGCAGCGCCTGCTCAGGACTCAGAGCCCCCAACAGCTTCGAGGTAAGGCTTCTTTGTCTGCACTGAGCTTCGAGGTAATTTGCAATAAGCAGAAACCTGCCTGCAAGAAAGTGCTGACGACATGTGCTATGCCTAGTTGGAGCAAATGAATCAAGTGCTTGATCTGTTCTGTCCAAGGCTCATGTACAGGTGCCTTTAATGCAATGATTGCATCTGTTTTACATTTGCCTGTACATCAAATGCTTATATTGAGAGCACCACAGTAGTCGAAACGCACTGTTGGATTCCCACCTGCATGCCTTTACATAAGACTGCTTGTGCACCTCAAGAGATTGCTGCTCTCCAGGCTGGCAGCATGTACAAAGTCGATGACATGCGCCAAGTTGTGCTTACTGCAGAACAGATGAGATCATGCTGACTGCTTGCAGATCAGAGGAGGTGGCAACTGCTGCTCCTGCTGCCAAGGCGGTAGTGCAGCACTTCAAACATCAATGCACCAAGCTGGTGGAGATGATCTTGTGCATGACTGCAGTGTTTAACATTATTTCATGACTGTTTGCAGGTCAGAGGAGGTAGCTACTGCTGCTCCTGCTGCCAAGCTGTCCAAGTACCAGCAGGCCAAGCAGGCAGAGGCTGCCAAGAAGGCCAAGCGGCAGCAGGCCAAGCAGGCTGCCAAGCTCAAGCCCAAGCAGACTCCAGCGCCAGCCATCAGTGAGCAGCCATACAGCAAGCAGGCAGCTGCAGCTGTGGAGAGTTTTGCAGCAGACAAGTTGCCTGAGCCCACATGGGCTGCTGCTGAGGAGGTTGCATCTGTGGCAGCTGTAAACCACTCCAAGTGAGATCTTAGCTCCATATGCCCATTCAGCAAATTGTCGTGATGTCTGTTTGTGATGCAATGGATGCACATGTGTCACAGCTGCAACCCTGTACGTCATGTATGTGCCTCATTTCTCCATGTGCATGTATTGAATTGCCTCTACTGGTGAAGAAAGCATTTGAAATGCAGTGTCTATCGAGAATTTTGTTGCGTATGCTGCAGACATATTACCATGCAAGCAAGTTGCAAAGTTGACAAGTACAGCATGGTTTTGGCCTAACAGCACACAGTAGGTCTTCCCCTTATACCTGGAATGGCTCTTGTACATCCACCCCTTTTCTCCGCAGATGCTCAGTATAGTGTTTGATTGCTTACAGGGAGGTGGCATACAGTCAGGCAGCGAGTGCACCGTCAGAGGCATTTGCCAGGGCATCTGC
Organism: Trebouxia sp. TZW2008; assembly: GCA_002118135.1. Classification (NCBI taxonomy): domain Eukaryota; kingdom Viridiplantae; phylum Chlorophyta; class Trebouxiophyceae; order Trebouxiales; family Trebouxiaceae; genus Trebouxia; species Trebouxia sp. TZW2008. The sequence continues at coordinate 16,060 of BDIU01000487.1, forward strand.
AGAGGCTACAGTGGAGACAGAAGACAAGGCTATTGAATCAGTACCCCCACCACAGCCTTCTGCTACACCAGTACCTCCGACAGAGCAGACTCTCTCGGGTCCTGATGCCAGGGTTCCTAGCACAGAGGCGTTTGTCAGCCACGAGCCTGCACCTGCGCCAGCTGCCAGTGACAGCTCTGCAGAGCCTAGGTGGGATTTCTCAGCTCTTGATGTGATGTTTGCTTTCAGCTGTTGGTGCATGTTTCTGTTGTTTAGACTGCAGATCTGTGAAATGCATGTCTGCTGTCGTTGGCACATGGCATCCTGCTTGCTCCCGGCAAAATTGCTTTGAGACAAGCAAGCCATTTGTTAGTCTCACAAATCATGCATACACATCTTTGCAATATCTCTGGCAGATTGACTCAACAGCAGACTCTGGGGCGAGTTGAATTGTGTACAAGGTGTAGTGGTTCAACAGGCTTTCTGCTCCAGAACATCAATTTGTTGGGTTTCTACTCCTCAAAGCAGCCATACACGAGTTTGCTGTGACTGTAACAATCACATCATCCCCAGCATTGTGTAGTGCGCCCATACAGGGTCACATGACAAGACAAGATCACACACACCGCGCTGTTGTTGGTGGTGTCACAATCGCTGCTGTTCTCATTCTTGTCATATTAATTATCGCTATTATTGTCATCATCAATGTTTTTGTTACAATTATTAACGTTATTGTCATTGTTGTTGCTTATCATCATTTAGTTTTAGTTAAATCACTGCTATTCTTGGTGTGGTGACTCCAGATGACTCCATGCATGACTGCCACTCTGACAAAGTAAACTCACTGCTTGCAGGTCACAAGAAGAGGCTGGGGATGTCAAGCAGGGCATGGTGTCACCTGTTAGTGAGCAGCCATTGAGCAGTCAGGCAGACGCAGCTGTGGAGAGTATTGCTGCAAGCATTGTGACCGAGGCTGCACAGAATGCTGAGGCGGTTTTGTCTGTATCTGCTGTGGAGGGCCCTTGTGCTAAGGTCAGCGGTGCAGCATCTGCACAGCAGGCACTGGAGCGTGTGCCGTGCAGCGTTGCCAACATGGAGCAGTCAAGGTGAGACAGTAGCACCATATGCACAACTTGCAAATACTTTATGACGCCATCTGCTACCAAAACAATGAAATCATGTATGTCATTGTCAGCTGCAATCTGGTGTGCCATGAGAACATCTCCCATGTCCGCACAATGCCATCAGCATGCTCATTTGCATCAAATGGTCAAGGCAGCATGCCTGATGCAGGATTTGACATCTGATTGCACATACTGTTCATAAATTTTAATCACTAGATGCAAGAGAGGGTCTGCAGCATGGCCTTGGCCAGGAATTTCATCAACAATCTGTCATGTGGCATTTTTGTGATATGCAACACCCACCTTGCTCTGCGCAAGCTCAACATGTGTGTATCTTTGCTTGCAGGGATGACTTGTGCAGCCGTGAGTTGCCGTCAATGTCAGAAATCTCTGCAGAGCCAGCAATTCACACAGGGGACAGGGACATTGACGCACTAGCCTTGGAACCTTCCTCTTCAATGACGGCATCTATGGCAGACGTGGTCACTACCAATAATCCCACGGCTGCACCAGCATCAGTTCCACTGGCACAGCCTACTGCATCACTGTCTGCTGGCAGCATGCCCAGCATAGACGTCGCTGTCAGCAATGCAGTTTCAGTCCTGCAGGCAGAGGAGGACGTACACAAGCATGTGCTTGCACCGACAGCTGCTGCGACTGCAAGTGTCAGCACTGACATGGTCAGGTGAGCATAAACAACTGACAGTCTCCAGTATCAATTGCTGATGCATGCAGCTTTGTACAGACTGCAGTTCTATCCAAATACATGGCTGCTGACGATGCTGCTCTGCACCAAGTTGGAGCCTGACAGCTACAGAAAGGCCTCATGATGAGCAAGCTGTGTCTGAACCCTTGAATTCAACACTACACAACTTTGCAACATGTCAAACTAAGTTTGCTGACTAGTTGCAGTATCATCTATCTGTTTAGGCATTGCCTTGCGCAGGTTTGCCAATAAAAGCAACAAGGTCAAGATTAGCGTGCAAAAAGCTTGCACAACAAGTAATGCTTGCCTGGCATGCAGCATCTTGTGCCATGACTACATGCATATACAGCATGATGGCGACTTGAACACAACCCTTGCTGCCTGGATATTCTTAGATTCATAAGCGCTCACATTCTTGCTTACCTGCAGGGCTCCTGCCTCAATCATTGACGGTTCTGCTTCGCCACCTGACTCAAAGCACAAGGCTAAGAAGCAAGCAGCTAAGGCAGCCAACAGGTCCGCTGTGGCCAAGAAAATGCGCAGACAGCAGGCTAGCCAGCCATGCCCTGTCCCACAGCTGCAGCCTGCTGATCCATCTCTTCCGTCAATTGCTAGCACAGATGCAGCACCAGCTGTAGAGAAAATAGTGTCTATTGTAGCTGCCCTTGAGTCAGACATGGTTTCTGGAGATGATGCGCTCTGTGAGACACCTCAGCAGTCAAGTACTGAGCAGACAGCACATCAAGGGGCTGATGAGTTGGTGGTGCCCGCTGAGATTGGCAGTGCTGCAGCTGTAAATGACATTCGGCCTTCTGAATCTGCATCGGCTTCAACAGTTGACCAGCAGCAGGTCAGCTCATCTGCAGCAGAAGCCCAACCATCTGAGGTTGTGGCAGAGTCAGCTCCTGTGCTGCAAGCTCTTGATCACTTTGCTGAAGTCCAGATGGAGGAGTCTGAGAGTAGGTCATCATCTCTAGTAGAGGACCTGGTGCAGTTCCTTGAGGACGAGGAAATTGCAGCCGCTGAGCAGCAGCAGCCAACACCTGTAGCAGCAGAGGTTGCAGTACCAGTAACGGCTGCTTTGCAGTGTGTGCAGTTGAGTGCTAGTGCCCAGAGCCCTCTGCATTCAGACAGGCCTGCAATGACGACAGCTCAGACGGACCTCAAGGAGTTCGCTGATGAGAAAGTTATACAAAGTTTTACCAGTGCCTTGGACGCCGCAGCTCTTAATGCAGCTAGAACTGCTGCTCCTGAACAGCACCATGCTGCTGCTGCTGATGCTGAGGTCAGCTCTGCATCTGTGGCAGAAACACCACAGTCCTTACTACAGGATCAGGCTCAGGCTCTGCCCGCCACTGCAGACACTGCCCCGCCAGCAACCACATCTCACGCAGCAGCTGCTGAGGATGCCATGCAGTGCAGTGACAAGGCAGTAGAGAGCAGCCCTGCCACCTGTGCTGTGCCTCCACCTTCACAAGCGCCGCTATCTCAGTCTACTGCACAGCTCCAGCCAGAGGACGTCCCAGTCATCACTGGTGACAACAGCGTGCAGTCCAGTCCTGCCAGCTGTGCAGTCACTGCAGGCAAGGAGGTGCAGGTTTGCCATTCTGCTGAGGCTGACGATACAGAGTCAGAGGCTCTGCAGTCTGGGGCCATTACAGCAGACATCAGGCCTGCCAGCCCTGCAATGGAATGTCCTGAGGCTGTTTGTCCTCAGTCAGAGGCTCTGCAGTCAGCTGATGCTGAGTTGGATATCAGCCCTGCTAGCCATGCTGTGGACTCGGACCTTGCTGAGGCTGTCCATCCAGAGCCAGAGCCTCTGCAGTTCACTGCCACTGAGGCGGTCACAGGCTGTGCCGACCATGATGTGGACTCACAACCAGCTGAGGCTGTCCACCCAGTGTCAGCTGCCACTGAGGTGGGAGTCAGCCATGACAGCCCCCTAATGGATGTAGAGCCACAAGTGACTCAGGCCCAAGCACAGGAGGCACAGGCAAGCATGACCTGTGAGCAGGGAGAGCAGGCAGCAGCGCCTGTGGAGACAGCCAAGCCCCCATTGAAAGAGGAACTTGAGCAGAAGGAGGCTGAGCCAAAGGGCCATCGCAATGATGACACACGGTAATTCCTTCTGCCTGCACTTTGAAGCAGTTTCTATGCAACTTGTGCAAGCAGTCACGACCATGCAATATACTAATCTTATGTTCTTCTTTCCTAACCTTCTTGCTTTTCTATTGGAAACTTGCTGATGCACATTTTGATTTCAGGTGTGATCCGATGCATGTGAAGCAAGAAGGCACAGGAACTCCTGTCTTGTTTTGCAGCCGCCATGTGGCATACATGACCTGCTGTGACATAGAAGAGCATTTTCAACATGTCGATTTTGATGCTGCATGCGTTAATGTACTAAGGTGTGTGCATCTGTGCATAGGTGTTTGCTCTGCTGAAGGGCTCCAGTTGCTCTGGCAAGCAACTTTGTGGGCAAACCTCATGAGGGTGACATGACAGGGCACAGATCAGCATGTGTGTTTGCAGGTCCAGATCCACCCCCAAGGCACAGAACTATAGACTTGAAATCATGTGCCTATCAATGAGCAGAGATAGCCAGTACAATCTTTGTTTACCCAACAGGCTGAACTCAACCTCTGCTATGCAGGGAGGGTCTGATCCCAGCCCTCTTCAGTAAACAGGGCGCTGCAAATCACCTTGGCAATGCTGATGCCAGCGGGGCAGACCCAGACAATACCACAAAACGCCCGACAGAACCTCATGCAGCTATCGAGGATGAGGCCATATCACCACAGGAGACCCTTTGCAAAGTCCCCACCACCAGCAGCACTCCAAGTGGTGATGACACAGCTGCCATAGTTGCCAGCATAAGCCAGCAGCTTGCCACAGCAAGTGTCCCAGGTGATGCTGTGGGGCAGGCTGTGGCACAGCTGCAGCAAGCCAGCCAAGCCAGCAGTCAGGCCGCTGTTCCCCAGCCTGACAACAGCACCCATACGGCTGTGCCTGCCTGTGACGCCCAGGACCTGGTGGAACATCCTTGGATGTATGGCCACCAGGCAGCTGCTGAAGAGCAGGCGGCTGCACAGCCTGAGAAGAGGTAGGGCCTCACAACAGATGTCAGAATGGACAAAAACAGCCTTGCTTTGATGTCTGTGCTCTCAGTCTGCATGATTTTGACAGGTCGTCAAGGTCCAAGCAAAAGCTTTTGGGTGGTGTTGGTGTACACTCCCTGTCGTTGTTTGTTCCCATAGCTGTCCAAAATTTGTACCATCAAGACTTTGACAGCCTTCAACATGTTCCAGAACTTGCTGCAACATGCCAACATCGTGTAGTGCTGGTGTATTGCAAGACGTATGCATCGTTTGTGCTTTCTCAACCGTACGATGTAGTTTGACATCAGCTTCAAACACGCTGTGTCAGCAGCTTTCCCTGTCAGAAGTGAATGTACCATGTGCATCTAGACTCATTTGAGTTTTCCACACACTGCAAATCCAACTACAGAACTTTGTGCACATTAGATTGGGTGATCAGCAAAGGTATGACATGCTGGCCTCACAGTCGTTTGCTTTGCCTGCAGGGGCTTCTTTGGGCGCATGAGTGACAAGGTGAAAGCCTTCGGTCAAAAGCACCCACGCAAGCTGGCTGTGGGTGTTGTCATGTGTGTTGCTGTTGGCTTCTGCGGCAGTGCATGCCTAGGACGGCAGCAGCAGCAGCAGGCAGGTAGAGTGGGAAGGGGCAGCAGCCCCTCTCCCCACTGCTGAGTGCCCCACCCAGCAGCAGCCTTGGTCAAGCTGCTGCCTCAATGACATGACCCTCCCCTCCCAGCCTACCATGCCATTGCTTTCTCAGCAAGGTGAGTGCACACAGAGTGTAGTTCAGGACATGTTACAGGCATTTCCCTATGCACAGACAATTGAAAAAAGGACACCCTTGTGGTGAGGATAATGCAATTGAAAATCAATTGCTGCAAACCAAATGCAATAGTGCTGCTGATTAAGGAGAAGCTGATGTAAAGACAATCTTTTGGTATCAAATGCAATCGCTACAAAGTTAAATCAATGTTTTAGGGTAGCCTTGTTCAGCAGAGCATGTTCTGCGTTTGCACTGGCAATGCCTAGTGACAATGTGAGGTCGAGATCTTAGTGGCATTGAGTAATCATTCCCTTAAAGGGCGGAGGCAATTGTACTGCTGTTTATGTTACACGTGCAGGACACACAGTTACTGTGCAAAGTTTCCAGAATCAGCTGCTCATTTGCAATTGATTGCTCTTGCAGGCTACTACACAGAAGAACGCTACGCTACACAGCCAGCCAGCAGAGCTGATCCAAAAGCATGAAGTTTCAAATGAAAGTGGCAGCACAATTCTTCAAGGATGCTGAGCTCCCCCCCACCCTCCCTTCCTCCATATCCATTAGGACCTCAGCCCCTCCTTCATCCCCGTCCCAACCCCCGGCTGGATATAGCACTGCCATTCAAGCAGACTGGACTAAGAATCACAGTGTCTCATCCCTGCCTGGCGGCTGTCCACAGAGGCAGCATCAGACTGCCACCTCATGACCGCAAATCACAGCATTGAGGCAGATACCGGTAGCCTAGCAGCACAAGCCGCACGCAAGAGGGCTTTGGCCCACAGCCGGAGGCTCAGTACCATTTGATGAGGAGATACATGCCAGGCAGCAGCACAGCATGAAAGGGCCATCATCAGCCCACTCAGGCTGAGGCCCTTCGCTGACGCTCAATTGCTTTACAGCAGCAGCCAATGCAAACTGCACCAAGTAGTTGCAATCTGGCACCAGAGCAGCCTGCAAGATGCCACGTCCTGCCTGACGTAGATAGGTAAGCTAGTGAGGTACAATGGATAGAGCACTGATTGTGCAGCAGTGTCTTGCTGTGTGCAATGGTGCACTGCAGCTTGCTCAAAACTCATGCCCAAGATGCCATTGTGCAATGCCCAACAAGATCAAGCAGCAAGGGTCATGCATTCGACCATCATTCAACAGCCTCTTCTTTCTGCAGTATGCACAACGTATTGCAAAGCGGGTGCCTCAATGCATTTTATATGATTGGAAACACGCTGATGAAGCGTAAAAGTGATCACACGACGCATCATGGTGACTGGCATGGTGCTAGCTTTGATTTTGTACCGTGCATTTACTGGCTTCTGCTGGCTGTGCTTGTGTGCAGCCATATTTTACCTTGACAATACCTCCCTCTAGGCTTTTTGGCCATGTACGTTTGTGTTTAGTGGACCTGAGCTTGGGTGACATTTTGTTCAGTGAAAACACATGGGCCTGGCAGCTTGCTGTCTGTCCTGCACTTAGTGTGACACTTGCATGCTGCCTGTTTGGCTGGGCGCACTAGCCTCTTTTGCAAACTTTTCGTGTCTGCCTTTCACAAGTTGTTTAGTTTGGCTGCTGCTTGTCTTCAGATGGACCATGCCGATTCTTGGCATTGTTGCTGCAGGAACATGGACTGTTGTTGACGTGGCAACTGCAGGTGGTGCGGGCTGGAGCGCTGAGTAGTATACCTTAGGCATTGATCAGAGAGCAAGTCCTTCTGCGGGGCAGCTTCTGCTTGGAGAGGCTCGTGTATGACACGCCTAAAGGCGTAGACTTCTCGTTTTTGGATTCACCTCTCTTCCCTATCATGAAACTGCCATTTGAGCAGTATACAGTACCCCCAGAAAGTTTCGCACCGCACGTGTGCCCTGCTCGGCTTGATAGTAATCAAGCTCAGACTCAATCATCTCTTGAGCACGACTCAGCTCCCCAGTGGCTAAGCATACACTGCATTTTGAATCCAAACACTGCATTTTGAATACAAACACTGCATTTTGAGTCCAAAACAGGCTTTGGGTCATGACCTGACCAGCCTGTTTCGGCTGGTCGTCATGGCTCCAAAGCGTTTTGCTAGCCCCATTTTCGGGGACTTCCCGCATCGGACTGATCGCTTAGCCGCTCGTTGACTAGGCCGTTGTTCGTGCACATGCCAGGTTCGTCCGGTGTCTC